>MJUU01057811.1:63092-95284 GCA_002080025.1 Modiolus philippinarum | reverse complement strand
ATAAGACAATTGAAGCATTTAGTCATAAAAATTTCATAGGAAAAAAAAATATTACAAAAACGGTTGTTTATTACAAAAACGGTTGTAACATAGCTAGAATGTGTTACACGAGTGCTCATAGGTTAAATAAAGGAATACATAACTCTTATATTTGCAAATTAAAAAACAAGCAAGCCTTTTTATTATCGTGTGTACGTGATGCTTTTAACTTTTAAATAGATTTTCCAATGATTTCAGTGGTTGCTCTGTAAAAATTTTTATATCCCTATTAATGTGTAAAGTGTGTTCCAATATTTATTATTTAAATTTAAATGATTTTTTTCGCATAAGAACTTTCTCGGTTAAAACTTGTATGAAAGTCCAGCCAGACATAAAGCGTCAATATAACTAAAACTAGAAACATATCGTCAAAATACTTAAGAAATAAAACATGGCCGCCATACTATATTGTCATTATAACATGGGCTTGAGTTGTTTTTGTAAATATTTTATCCCGAGCTTTAGCGAGGGGTAAAATATGCAAAAACAACGAAAGCCCATGTTATAATGACAATATAGTATTTAGCGGGTATGATTTATTTCGATTCTGATATGGAAATTTCACCCATTTTATACCCGAAGCGAGCAGCGACTATCTAATGGTTCCGTAACATTTTCATTTTGATAAACAAATACACGGACAATTTATGTGTCTTCAGTGCAGATCATATCAAAACATATGGAAATTCATAAACCGAAATATGTGTTTATACTGATAGAGAACATATTACCAATATGATCTAAAAAGGAAAGTTAAAAACAGCTACGGACAGAGCTATGCATGAGGGAGATACTCCTTAGATTTTAAAAATTTTTCTGAAATTTAGATACTGGAAGTTTGCCGATGAAATCGGTTTTCGGGCCAGCATAGAAGTACTGGATACAGGGTTGTGTTTTTAACTGTTTTAAAAAAAATAAATTTTCTTAAATTAATTTAAAGGCATTATTGATACATTTGCATGATGTAAAAAAAGATAAAAACCCAAAATGTTTAATTTTGAAAGTGTATTTACATAAGAAATTTTTACCTTAAATGACTAAGTAAAGAGGCACTGCACCCCGCACAAGGGGAGTCTTAGTACCGGCTATACATTGTACAGGACAAACAGAGCCCAAACCAATAAAAGTTTACACCAAAACTGTACCATTTTACTTCCGCAAAAGTGCTTCTATTGATTCAAAGGATTGGTTCCGTTAAGGCTTAATATAAACCCAATTAGAAGTCGAAAAATTTTGAAGTAAGCATGACGCAAACATATTTTGTTTCATTTAACTGCTAGATGTTTTACATGTAGTACTTCATACCAAAAAAAGACATCAAATATATTAATTAGTATTGAAGAAATACGCATGATTAATGACAGAATTTAAATAAAAACTAAATTACTAAAAATGAGCAAAAATTTAAAGTTTTTTTCGATATTCGAATATGATGTGTATAAGGACCCGGCTTTAAAATTTGTGCACAAATTTCATGACTTCAAGATGAAGAACAACGATAAAGGAGTTGTTTAATTGGTTAGTTTTACCGTGTATTTGTAGAGACTTTGTCTCTTTTACATATGCAGAAAACAATTTCACAGTAACTTTGGTATTAAGTTATTTTTTACCACTGGGTCGATGCCTGGTGGACTGCTAGTCCTTGAGGGTGTTCACTAGCCAAGTAGTCAGTACTTTGGTGCTGACCCGCCAGCCGATTCCATTGGGAACCTTGCAATACCTGTATATGCGCATGAGACTTTGTCTTATGCGCATATACAGAAAACAAATTCACAGTAACTTTGGTATTTATTATTTTTTTTACCACTGGGTCGATGCCTCTGCTGGTGGACTGCTAGCCCCCGAGAATATTCACCAGTTCAGTAGTCAGTACTTCGTTGCTGGTCCTAAGCCGATTCTATTGGGAACCTTGCAATTAAATTTTTGTAAATTTTGTAAAAAAACTAAGGAGTATCTCCCTCATGCAAAGCGTGTCCTTAGCTGATTTTTGCTTTACATTAGGATCATATTGATTAATTGTTCTCTATCAGTGTTTGAACATTTTTGGGCTTATGGTCTTCCAAACGTTTAGATTTTATCTGAACTGAAGAGACATTAATTGTCGAAGTGCGCATATGCAGAAAAAAAATTCACAGTAACTTCGGTATTTCATATCCTTTCATTGATTATTATATAAAATTGATGTTATTGATATCAAGCAGGATCCCTATGCGATTTTACTGAAACAACAAAACGATAATGACACAATTATAACGTAACTTCCAAACTTAGAAGAAATTGTTCACTTTTCACTAATATCACTATATTTTTCAACTGAAAACAAAAGCTTGATTTATCACATAGCCTATATGGGGAAGGTTTGGGCCCAATAAAACTAGTTTAACCCCGCCGCATCAGGCTTGCGTCTGTCCTAAGTCAGGAAATTTATTAAGCCTTTGTGTGTCTTGTCTTTTTTTCTAGTTAGTTTACTTTATGTCTATAGGAGGCTAGGATGATGTTTATTTCGCTGAACTTGATTACTCTTTTTCAGGGACCGACTCCGACCTGCCGTTGGGTGTTGGGTTTCCCTACCGTTCATTGAAGATCTAACGGTGGCTTTGAGTTGTTATTACTCCCCTTTGGGTCGTCGTTTCTTTAACACATTCCCCGTTCCCTTCTTTTTTCTAGTTTAACTACAGCTTTACTCTTACGTTTCCCGCTGGTAATTGTTAAACAAATTACAATATGGGATACAGACATTTCATTTCAAACGGGTTTAAAAACATTATAATATGGAGCCTAAACCTTTGACTACATGAATCTAGATATTTTCTTTTTATCAGTTAATGTACTTGCCCGTTTCTGTAGATTTATCAATTGATATATGCAACTCCGACAGTGATTTCGATCTTGCTCTTTCCGATGAACTGTCTTTCACCGTATCATATATCTAAATTAAGATGTTTTTTTTTTACAAGAATAACAAAAGCACGATTTAAAGTTAGACAAAATGTTTATGTCATACTACACAATTCCTTTCGTTGAGGTTTGTGCAGAGATCTATCATCCCAAGAGAACCAATATTTACCGCGGCTGAACTGAAGTCATATGCTTTATTGTTTCACACATTGTAATATATATATTTTATCTTGACTTTTTTACAATGAAAGAAATGACACTCATGTCGGCACATTTTTTCTCCAAGTAGGTAAAATATCAATTGTTTAAGTGTTGACATTAAATGTGAAGAGAATTCATCTATTGCAGATAGTTAGAACTTCACATTTACCTGAGCTAAAAATGAATATTTAGTATACTGTATCTGTACCATTTAATTTTGTTAATGTAGAAGAGATAACAGGAAACACCACAATCCTCCAGGGAACCACACACACCCACACACACACACACACACACACACACACACACTCAGTAAAATGACAAATGACAAACATTAACAACGATAGGAACTCGGGATGGCCGGACTTCGTAGCGGTAGGGTTAAACCGGTTTATGTATCTAGACTAAACAATAGTGAATATCTGGGCAAGTGTTGTAATTTGTGTTTTACTTCGACAATGTATTAGCTGTTACTGTGTCAAATATATAGATATCCATATTAAAGTGTTAAACGGTTGTATGTGTTCATGTATGTATGTATTTGTAAATTATTGTGAGTTTACATGAAAGAGTATATATGTTCATGTATAAAAGCTGTCTATAAATTCAGTCAAGGTGGAAACTTGTTCATCTCCCCGGATTTGCGAATATTTACGCTAATGCAGGGCCTAAAAATTAAAATATAACGGTCTATCGTAGGAACCCAACGGGGTAAGAATTAGAGAAATGAATATCGAGATTGCCTTCCCACCGAGGGATTTGGCTGTTCTTCGCATGCACAGATATTACAGACAGATTACACTGCCCATGCCATCTCTGTGGGAGACCAAAGGGATGTAAAATAGATTGAACTACAAATTTATTTTGACACGTAATATGAGAGTTAAGTATATTAATTAACCGAAATTTGAACATGGGTTTCGTGGTCTAGTGGTTAGCGTAGCAGACTCTCAACCCTTAGTACCTTGACAGAGGGGGTTTGAATCCCACTGGAATCAACAAAAATTTAAAATTTAAAGCTCACTAATATCATACCCCCGCTCCCCCTCTGAATTCCAAAAAAACAATCTGATCAAATTTTCAAATAGCTGGTGCACAATGGCAATATGTACTGAACATTCTGTGGATGTTTCATTAAATTTCATCAAGTGGTCTAGGAGGAGTTGTCGCCAGAAAGTAGGTACCCTATGTTAGACGGACGAACGAACGGACGGACAGACACCATGGTCACTATATACCGCCCGCTAAAGCGGGGGGGGGGGGGGGGGGGCTATAATGATACCAAAAAAAAAGAATTGCAGGAAATTAAGTTTTCTACAAATAGCTATTTCGACGGCTTACGTCTATTCATAGCATTAGAAGACAAAAGAAATTTATATTTAAATATTGAACAACTAGAATAAAAGGCCATGATGTAATACCAAAAATGAGCTTAGTCGCTTAAAGGTCTAAAATTAACATTGTTTTCATATTTTTTAAGGTATGCAGTTGTTTTGGTCTGAGTTCCAAAACATCTGAAACAAGTTCGGATTGACATGTAAAGTTGTCTGAAAGAATATGTTTGTATATGTTACAGTAAATGTGTGTAATAAGTAATTTCGTGAAATTACTAACAATTTAGGAATTACATGTAATTCCTAAAGGGTCTAGTATTTTCGTAAAATTACTGAATTTTGTCAGTAACTACACGAAATTACTAAATTTTTAAGAGAATTTTACACACATTTACTGGAATCGAAATCTTTCAAAATTCTTTATCAAATTTACTTTTACCAAATTGTAAGCATGTTAATACTTACATACAATGTATTGGTATGTATTGTAGAGAATGAAATATTTCTTTGAGTATTTAATGAGGATTGATTCTCTGCTTTAGTCCGTGATTACCTTTCCTATCTTTATAAATTAAATATAGTTTCTTAGGTCTGATCTTTACTTAATATGTGAGTATTTGGGAGAACGAGGTTATTATCATTCAACAAAATACTGAGCTTAACCTCACTATTCATAGGGGGAATAACAAAATTACCGAACAGAGTTGTCAAGAGCCGAAGTCCATGAGACATATAAGACAATTCAGATGGAATATTGTCGACCCCAAAGGTCTTGACCTGGCACAGGCATTTCATAAGAAATGGTGGGCTAAACCGGTTGTATGGCTGAAAAAAGTTCTCCAGCTTCATAACAAAAACAAGATACAATGTAAGACAACAAAGTTTTGAATTTTAAAGAAAATGCTGCAACAAACCTTATTCATGTGCCTTTTAAACTCGAAGCTGGAGAGACAACTGTTAAGTCATGTTATTTTTTTTTTAATTTAAACACAATGCATATGAATGTAAAAAGATTATCATTTCTCCATATGACCAACTTGCAATAAGAAATGGCATGTTGTCTGGCTCATACTCCAGGAACCAATTTCTGCCATTTTCATGACAATCACTGCTTTTCGAAACCGTCAACATTTCAGATTTTCAACGGTAATAACTGTTTGTCAGGCGACAAGAGTACAGTCGTTGGAGGTGGACAAGTATTTTGAAATGTTGTTGCAAATCTGAATGCACAAAGAAAACTTGCAATTCTTTAAAAGCGGGTTTGATACTCTATTTTTTGTCATAACAGTCCCATATGTAAAAAATAAGTAACTGTTATAAAGAACATATATTTTCATTATACATCAAAGTCTTTTTATACTACTAAATATATTTGGTTTGCTTAATACATAAATTTTCATGATCTATATTCGTTTATTCATCAAAATTAAAATTCAGTAAATGTGTGTAAAATTTAAGATCATGAAATTACTAGACATTTTAGGAATTTCATGTAATTCCTAAATCACCTAGTAATTACATGAAATTTCTAAATATTTTAGTAATTACACGTAATTCTTAATTACACACATTTACTGTAACATATACAAACCTCATTTACTTGACCACTTGAATATTCAGTTTCCCTGTAGAATGTGTCAGTTTCAAGTCGGTAATTTACGTTATTCTCTCTTAAAGCTACCTTATTTCCTCCTAACCGTGGCAAATCTAAGAGATACAATCCTGCAATATGTGAACAATGTTAAGTTAGATATCAACTTGGCCTATACACCATGTCAACATATAATTCAGTTTTTTTTCAAAAACTTCAAAAGAATTAACAGCAATGTGATAATGTGTTTTGTGCTTTCAGTCATTTTTTTTAAAGAAAAGCAGTTATTGCTATGCGAAAAAATATAACTCTTCCCTTTCCTAAATGGAAAAGTAGAGTTTCCATCTGAAACATCTATTACATACAGTTCCATTACCTTAAATGCCGGTTTCATCCGTTTAATCTATTATATACGGAATTGCAGAAACAAATGGAGGACCTGAACTGAAATTTTTGGAAAGTTGAACAAATTGTATTGAAATGGTAATCATCGTAAGCGGCAAAAGTTGACCTCGAATATAAAAATAATCAGTCTTACGCCAAAATCGTCAGGTAAAAAATTTGGCATTTTATACTATAGCCATGCTTTATTTTTATTGTCTTCGTAAGGAAAAAAAAGATCTTTTTTTACACTTCTGTTGCATCATTCCAGTGAAGTTTGCTTGTTTGTTTAAATTATTTATTAGTAGATTCAGAGGTAATGATAGAAAATAAAAAGAGGCAGAACAAAAGCTGCTACATTGACACTTTAGAGATTGAGATGGGTAATGATTGACAATTCTTTGACAACCCTAATTCCAAGCTCTCCTCAATCCCCAATACCAAAGAAAGACTATCAACAACCGAAAACTAAATTCTCTTCCTTTGAAATCTGCCTTGTAGAGGTACCTAAGCATAATTAATAAAATCGATTAGTCTGCCTAATGCACAAACCTCTTTTTAAACACTTGACAGTAACCTCGGTATTTTGTTATTTGACATCATTGAATACTACAATCAAAGTTGGCCTCAAGATATATTGTGATAAAGTTGGAAGAATCAAATGTTGATTCTCAAAAACTATAAAGATTTGTTAGTATATCTATCTTTAACTAAATGTATCTTTTGTTTAATAGATTACTACAACCAAATCTTCACTCAGATACAAAAATGTATGATTAATCTACTATAGAATTGAATTATCCGTCTTTCTGTATTGAAAAGGGCGAACAGAGTGCTAAGTAAGGATAGGGCTTATTTTGTTTACCCAAACAAAGATTCCGACAAAAAGTATACAGAGTAGGACGTCGCTATAGTCTTTCACATAGAAAAACTTCTGATAAGAGCAAAGTAAAATCTTTCAAGACACCACTGAAAGCTTAAAGGAAGAAAGTTACAGAATTAAATCCAACAAAAAAAATCTGTTTCTTTTTAGCTCACCTGGCTATGCCAGGGTGAGCTTTGGCCATCACTTGGCGTCCGGCATCCGTCGTCCGTCCGTTGTCTGTCCATCGTCCGTCCGTCGTCCGTCCGTCCGGCGTAAACTTTTCATTCAAAGATCTTCTCCTCTGAAACCACTGGGCCAATTGGAACCAAATTTGGTCACAATAGTCCTTGGGTGGTTCCCTTTTAAAAATTGTATCCGGCAGGTCCGTACCTCATCCAAGATGGCCGCCAGCGGGGAATATAGTTTTAACATTGGACCCTATGGGAAAAGACATTCAAAGATCTTCTTCTCAGAAACTACCAGCCCAATTATAACCAGATTTCGTCACAATGGTCCTGAGATGGTCCCATCCAAAAAAGGTATCCGACAGATTCGTACATCATCCAAGATGGCCGGCAGAGGGGATCATAGTTTTAACTTTGGACCCTATTGGAAAAGACATTCAAAGATCTTCTTCTCAGAAACTACTAGTCCAATTAGAACCAAGCTTAGTCACAATGGTCCTAAGATGGTTCCTTCCGAAAAAGGTATCTGACAAATCCGTACCTCATCTAAGATGGCCGCCAGCGGGAAATATAGTTTTAACATTGGACCCTATGGGAAAAGACATTCAAAGATCTTCTTCTCAGAAACTACTTGCCCAATTATAACCAAACTTAGTCACAATGGTCCTTAGATGGTTCCTTCCGAAAATGGTATCTGACAGATCCGTACCTCATCTAAAATGGCCGCCAGCGGGGAATATAGTTTTAAAATTGGGCCCTACGGGAAAAGACATTCAAAGATCTTCTCAGAAACTACCAGCCCAATTATAACCAAACTTAGTCACAATGGTCCTAAGATAGTCCCATCCAAAAAAGGTATCCGACAGATCCGTACCTCATCCAAGATGGCCGCCAGCGGGTATCATAGTTTTAACATTGGACCCTATGGGAAAACACATTCAAAGATCTTCTTCTCAGAAACTACTAGTCCAATTAGAACCAAACTTAGTCATAATGGTCCTTAGATGGTTTTTTCCAAAAAAGGTATCCGACAGATCCGTACCTCATCCATGATGGCCGCCAGCGTGGAAACATAGTTTTACATTGGACCCTCAGGGAAAGACATTCAAAGATCTTCTCAGAAACTACCAGCCCAATAATTGGGCATTGGACCCTCTGGGAAAGACATTCAAAGATCTTCTCAGAAACTACCAGCCCAATTATAACCAACCTTAGTCACAATGGTCCTTAGATCGTCCCACCCCCCCCAAAAAAAAACGTATCCTACAGATCCGTACCTCATCCAGCATGGCCACCAGCGGGGATCATAGTTTTAACATTGGACCCTATGGGAAAAGACATTCAAAGATCTTCTCAGACACTACTAGTCCAATTAGAACCAAACTTGGTAACAATGGTCCTTAGATGGTTCCTTCCAAAAAAGGTATCCGACAGATTCGTACCTCATCCAAGATGGCCGGCAGAGGGGATCATAGTTTTAACTTTGGACCCTATTGGAAAAGACATTCAAAGATCTTCTTCTCAGAAACTACTAGTCCAATTAGAACCAAACTTAGTCACAATGGTCCTAGGATGGTTACTTCCGAAAAAGGTATCTGACAAATCCGTACCTCATCTAAGATGGCCGCCAGCGGGGAATATAGTTTTTACATTGGACCCTATGGGAAAAGACATTCAAAGATCTTCTTCTCAGAAACTACTTGCCCAATTATAACCAAACTTAGTCACAAGGGTCCTTGGATGGTTCCTTCCGAAAAAGGTATCTGACAGATCCGTACCTCATCTAAAATGGTCACCAGCGGGCAATAAAGTTTTCAAATTGGACCCTATGGGAAAAGACATTCAAAGATCTTCTTCTCAGAAACTACCAGCCCAATTATAACCAAACTTAGTCACAATGGTCCTAAGATGGTCCCATCCAAAAAAGGTATCCGACAGATCCGTACCTCACCCAAAATGGCCGCCAGCGGGGATCATAGTTTTAACATTGGACCCTATGGGAAAACACATTCAAAGATCTTCTTCTCAGAAACTACTAGTCCAATTAGAACCAAACTTAGTCATAATGGTCCTTAGATGGTTCCTTCCAAAAAAGGTATCCGACAGATCCGTACCTCATCCATGATGGCCACCAGCGGGGAACATAGTTTTACATTGGACCCTCAGGGAAAGACATTCAAAGATCTTCTCAGAAACTACCAGCACAATTATAACCAAACTTATTCACAATGGTCCTTAGATCGTCCCATCCCAAAAAAAAGGTATCCTACAGATCCGTACCTCATCCAGCATGGCCGTCAGCGGGGATCATAGTTTTAACATTGGACCCTATGGGAAAAGACATTCAAAGATCTTCTCAGACACTACTAGTCCAATTAGATCCAAACTTGGTAACAATGGTCCTCAGATGGTTCCTTCCAAAAAAGGTATCCGACAGATCCGTACCGCATCCAAGATGGCCGCCAGCGGGGAACATAGTTTTAACATTGGATCCTATAGGAAAAGACATTCAAAGATCTTCTTCTCAGAAACTATAAGTCCAATTTGAACTAAACTTAGTCACAATGGTCCTCAGGTGGTTCCATCCAAAAAAGGTATCTGAGAGATCTGTACCTCGTCCAAGATGGCCGCCAGCGGGGAACATAGTTTTAACATTGGACCCCATGGGAAAAGACATTCAAAGATCTTCTTCTCAGAAACTACCGGCCCAATTATAACCAAACTTAATCACAATGGTTCTTAGATGGTCCCATCCAAAAACGGTATCCGACAGATCCGTACCTCATCCAAGATGTCCGCCAGCGGGGATCATAGTTTTAACATTGGACCCTATGGGAAAAGACATTCAAACATCTTCTCAGAAACTACTAGTCCAATTAGAATCAAACTTAGTCACAATGGTCCTTAGATGGTTCTTACCAAAAAAGGTATCCGACAGATCCGTACCTCATCCAAGACGGCCGCCAGCATGGAACATAGTTTTAACATTGGACCATATGGAAAAGACATTCAAAGATCTTCTCAGAAACTATAAGTCCAATTTGAACTAAACTAAGTCACAATGGTCCTTAGGTGGTTCCTTCCAAAAAAGGTATCCGACAGATCCTTACCTCATCCAAGATGGCCTACAGCGGGGAACATAGCTGTAACACTGAACACTATGGAAAAGACATTCAAAGATCTTCTTCTCAGAAACTGCTAGTCCAATTTACACCAAACCTAGCCATAATGGTTCTTAGATGGTCCCATTCAAAAAAATTATCTGACAGGGCCGTACCTCATCCAAGATGGCTGCCAGCAAGGAACATAGTTTGAGCATAGGACCCTTAATGGTAACCCCTGTCCAAATTTTGATTTGAATTGTGGTCTGATATGGGTTGAAATAGAATGTAAACTAGACCAGATAACTGAAATTTTAGAAAAAAAGTATTCTGCTAGACATTTTATTTGTGATTTCAGCACTATGTATAAACTAAATTACAAGGGGAACCCCTGCCCAAATTTATTTGTAAAAGGGGGACTGAATGTTTTAATTTCAGCAATATGTATTACCTTGATTATAAGGGGAACCTCTGCCCAAATGTTTTTGGAATGGTGTTCTGTTAAGGGTTGTAATGGATGGTGAAGCTTTCGGTTGCCATAGAAACTTGACAAGAAAACTGAAGTTTTAGAAAAAAAAGTATTCTGCTAAATTTTATGTTTTGTTTTCAGAAATATGTTAACACTAGTTAATAAGGAGAACCCGGTTCTCCAAATTTTTTTTGAAAGGGGCTTGTAATATTTTGATTTTGGCAATAATTATTACCTAAATTATAAGGGAAACCCCTGCCCAAGTTATTTTTGAAACGTGGTCTTAAATGGGTTGAAATAGATAACACATTCAAATACATTTAAAGATCCTTTTTGAAACAATTTGTCCAATTAGAAAACAATGGTACATCGATGGTACCTTTCAATAAAGGTATCCGGGAGGACCACACCTCATCCAATATGGCTGCCAGCATTGAGATAGTTTATATTGGTTGTCATTAAAAGAATTAGGTCTCTGAAATCACTAATCCCATTAGAAATAAACTTGATCACAAAAGTCCTTTGGTGGCCCCTTCAAATTTGCATTTGCCATGTCTTCATCCAATCCAAGGTGTCCTCCAGCAGGGACATATTTTATTGGACCCTATTGGAAATGCTTTTTGTGTCAGCCATGGTCCAGGTGAGCGATACAGGCTCTTGAGAGCCTCTTGTTTAAATTAAGATTTTGGCCTTGACGGCCAATCAATTTTAGAAACTTAAGTAATGAACACAAAAATTCAGATTAAATCTGAATTTGATAACCTGTTTCCCATGCTTTGAGCCTCATGTTTCTTACAAAAATGTTACCCGAAAACTGTTGATATACTCTTGCTGTGCAGCTTTGTTAACATTGATTTAAAATAAAAAATGATAAATTCTTAGTCTTGCATGCAGAAATGTGACAACATTCATTTTAGCTCATTTTTTGGAACAGGTGCTACCATAAAATAAATTTTGTACAATACCCTTTCCTTTGTGTCAATAAACCTTTACCTTTCATCTTACAATCCTCTGAGTACATTACAAAAGTTATCCGACATGACGATTTGTTAAAACGTGTCAACCTGCAATGACTGTAAATCAAACACTTAACACATTTACTCATATATAATTGAGAACCATGATTTTAGAATTTCCCCTTTCCTCGTTCTTGCTTCGGTATTCGTTTGCCGATGTAGTGTAATATAATTGAGAACCAAGGATACAATCCAAGTGCTACAACTTCATCAGGAATAAAATGGGACTTTAATTAAGTGGCTGTCCATGACGAAATCAAGCAGATCCTATATTATGACTGGCACTTGACATAATTAATCCCACTGAAATTTTGGTTCATTCCAAAGCTGAACTTTAACAAATGTCTAAATTACGAAATAATTTTCCATATCTAACATGGATAGCTCAAAATATGATATTTAAATTCCAAAACAAAGCAACAAAATTGTAAACAAATTAAAAGAGTTATCTCCCCTCATTTCATATTTTTAGTGCTTACTTTCTAACTTATTACTCCAAATTGTTTGCCGTAAATTAAAAATCGAACTCAATTATTGAGATTATAGATGTTTGTGCTTCCAAAATGCTAATAGATTTTTAAAGCAAAATTTCTCACGTGCCAGCCACTGCCAGAATTTTCTATTGATATTCTCTTAAAGAATTCATCACAATTACTCATAGTTGTGAATTACTGACACTACCATAGCTACCATAGCCAAAAAAAAAAAAAAAAAAAAAAAAAAAAAAAACACTCTCCAATTTGCACTATTCGACCCTTTCTGTCCTCTTATTGTTAAAAGGCAAATCGACAACTGCAACATTCGATAATGCATAAATGTGCAAATAAAAATCATTTATTTCTTACCGACTTTGGGTTTTGCGTTTTTATCTGTAATTCCCCAACCTGCATTGTTTTTGCCTTAAGCTGTAATTCCACCACCTGCATTGTTTTTGCCTTTATCTGTAATTCCACCACCTGCATTGTTTTCGCCTTTATCTGTAACTCCACCACATGCATTGTTTTTGCCTTTATCTGTAATTCCAACACCTGCATTGTTTTCACCTTTATCTGTCATTCCACCAACTGCATTGTTTTCGCCTTTATCTGTAATTCCACCAACTGCATTGTTTTCGCCTTTAGCTGTAAATCCACCACCTGCATTGTTTTGGCCTTTATCTGTAATTGCACCACCTGTATTGTTTTCGCCTTTATCTGTAATTCCACCATCTACATTGTTTTCGCCTTTATCTGTAATTCCACCACCTGCATTGTTTATGCCATTTTTTTCTTCGGCACCAATATGTTTTCTTTTACCTTTGAAGATGTAAAAATATTTTGATAGCAATTAATTAAAAGAGCGGACTGATTTGTGTGGTAACTATCGCAGAAATTAAAAGATGTAACGTTATCGCTGAATTTATATGCTAGTTACATTACCTATGATTAATTGCAACAACGGAATATATTACATTAAAAGTAGCTGTTGAGATGATTAATGCATGCTCTGTACATTACCAAAGTAATCCGACATCCGAATTTGTTAAAACTTGTCAAACTACAAGGACTGAATCAAACACTTTACACATAACTCATATATAATTGAGGATCAAGAATACAATCCAAGTATTGAATCGTGATGACACAACTTCATAAGGAATAACATTTAACATTGACTAACAAATACACCACAATTACTCATAGTTGTGAATTACTGACACTGCCACAGCTATTGCCGAAAAAAAAAATCTCCTTAAATTTGCACTATTCGTCCCTTTCTGTCCTCTTATTGTTTATAGGCATATCGACAACTGCTACATTTGATAATGCAAAAATGAAAAAAAAAATTAGAAATATTTCACCGCCTTTGGATCTTGCGTTTTTTTCTGTAATATCGCCACCTGCATTGCTTTCGTCATTTTTGTCTTTGGCACCAATATGTCTTCTTTAACCTTTGAAGATGCAAATAATTATTATAGAAATTGATTAAAAGAGCGCACTGATTTGAGTGGTGAGTATCACAGAAATTCAAAGATGTAATGTTATCACTGCATTTATATGCTAGTTACATTACCTATGAATAATTGCAACAATTAAAAATATCTGTTGAGATGCTTATTTGCATTTAATAGCCAATCTATGAAACCTCGTGTAACTACATCAGGGTTGTGTCACACAGTTTCAGATTTACTATACACTTATCACACAACCTTAAGTTTCTATCGTGTTATGAAAAGAAATTACTTTTATTTGATTTGTGCTTGGTTCTAAAGCAAAAAGGGCAATTTTCAACCTACAAATGTTTTGAAGGCATGTCAAATTGAACGAAGGTCATTAGATAGATTGTGCCATTTTCTCATTATTGTCTAATCAGTATTTAGAGTAGTTGGTGGTATGCCAGAAATGTTAAAAAAATCGTATTTTTGTCGATATTTAAGAGCATACCTGGTGGAATGCAAAATTGCATGATACGAGAAAAAATCGTTGCTCCATTTACTTAATCTTACGATGTATTTATACGGATTTTGTCTTATATAAATTTACTACATAAGCCTTTATTTTTTCATTTACTAGAAGTTTGGAATTTAAAGCATCGTCACTTGGTGCCCCTACAGTTTAGCAATAGTTTGGTGGTTCTACTTTATTCTTTATGTCAGTTTTTAAACATGTATGATTAGGCTAAATGTGTAATGTTATGTTGTAGTAATTTGATATCAATTCTGAATGTCATTTCATTTGCCCCATGTGGGCCCTGATTTGGTCAACCAATATTCCTTATGCGGTATATGACCATTTAGGAACTTTGAACTGCTAAATTAAGGTACACATTGACATACTGAACATTTTTGCAGGTCAACTCTGTATTTCTTTCAGTTCTTGTGCAAGGGAAAAGTACCTCAAAGAAAGGTTATTTCATTTTCCTCAAAACTGCAAGAATAATAAATCCTATCATGCTATTTTTACCTGTTATATGTCTCATATAATTAGGTATCTTTTAACGTGAAGAACTAGATACAGTCATATAATTTTTGGAGTAAAACAAACTGTTGAATACATCGGCAAACGAATGCCGAAGCAAGAACGAGGAAAGGGGACATTCCAAAATCATAAATCCAAAATCACGGCAATTCACAGCAACACGAATTGAGACAGTATGACAAAGACACAACAAACAAACAAAAATGAACAAAACGCCACAAAACTAAAGCACTAGCAGTGTGAACCCCTATGAAAACTGATGTATCATCAGGTGCTCCGGAAGGATAAGCATGATCTGCCTCGCGCATGGCACTCGTCACACAGCCATCTGGAATATGGTGTTGAAAAATCTAATCTGTTTGGTGTTGGTTATTTTTACGAAAGGATATGGAGTAAATGAAAAGGAGACCATAACACATATGTTAACTTCAACTGCAATAATCTTAATGAGCTGTATGGCCATTTCGGAAATTTATTCCTCATCAGCAGCACTAGAACCCAAACAAAGGAAATCCATAATTTCTAAAACTGTTTAAAATACACAAAACCAAACGAAATCCGAATAATCAGTAATATCAAATATAGCTAAGGAAACAACTACGATGGAGGGAGTTAATCCTTCGGTTTTAGAATTAACATAAATTTAGATAATAGTAATTGAACAAAGTGTACACATGAGATATTATCTCATGTACAAGTACACCATATCTAAGAAAAATAAAGAGCATACATCTCTACCACGGGGAATTGGTGACTGATTGGTTTATGCCATTTTCTAACCCTAAGAGAAAACCAATTAAAATCCATGGTACGTGGCACTTCTCTGACCCTCAACAGTACCAAGGTAAATTTTTGAAAAACGTCAACAATATTAAGTATTTGGACAATAACAAGTACAAATCGGTACCACAAACATTTCCGACGAAGAAAAAATTTAAGGATGACAGTATGATANCGACGAAGAAAAAATTTAAGGATGATAGTATGATATTCAAGACAAAAAAAAAAAAAAAAAAAAAAAAAAAAAAAACTAAAGCACTGGCAGTGTGAACTCCCACATAAAACCGGGAGTATCATCAGGTGTTCCGGAAGGGTAAGCATGATCTGCTGCACGCGTTGCATCCGTCACACTGCCAGTGAAAAGTCCGATTTTGTCACAGTCGGTGTTAGTCCGGTAACAAACTCTGGATCTACCCAAAGATATGTGTAGCTTAAAGGTTTAGTTTTGTCTCTCCTGATGGCATGACGCAAGATATTTTAAATAGTTTATGGACACAAAACACCAAATAATGACAATGTATTCACACGGCCTTTAAAAAACGAATCAAATTATAAATGTCCGTTATCTGATCATGCTTACCCTTCTTGAGCACCTGATGATACCTCATTTTTGTAGGGGTTCACACTGCTAGTGCTTTAGTTTTGTGACGTTTTTGTTCATTTCTGTTTGTTTGTTATGTCTTTGTCATACTGTCTCAATATTCGTGTTGCTGTGTATTACTGAGATTTTGGATTTATGATTTTAGAATTTCCCCTTTCCTCGTTCTTGCTTCGGTATTCGTTTGCCGATGTATTAGATATAATGTGGGTCAAATAAAGTAATATCACATTAAATGTAAACATGATGTTTTAGGCAACAATTCATGCTTTTGAGATGTTTATTGTTATCTTTTGTTTTTAATTTCAGTCCACAAAAAAAATGATTAAACAAAACCAAAAGCTCAAATATCTTGTTTAACCTGTTTTACCAAAATGCTTTCAAGCAATTAATGGAAAGAAAAAATAGGAAACACCTACTGAAAATTACGACCACAGGCCACAATCCACCAGCAATCCGCACAAGAAAAACAGTAAAAAGACAAAAAACAAACATAGACAACGATAGGGGTGCCTATGTACAAATATTTTTTGGCAATAAGTAACCTTGTCTATTTCCTATGCGCATTTTGATGTAGAAATCAGAACCAGAAATCTCAATAAGTATTTCCAGCCATGTTTTTGTACAAAAGAATGTAGGAATTAATTTTATAGCCTTGATTATGCATTTTGCTGTGATTCTCAGATTGCCAAAATATATCTCTATTAATACTATCCTATTTATACTCTCTTCTAGAATCATTCTGAACCTGACCCCCACATACTCGAAATAATCGGTCCTAAACAACAATTGTAGAGTCCGCTACACACTATCAGAGGAGAGACAAGAAAATGTAGCATCGATAAACTACCATCTATTTAGACCCACAGAATACAAGATATACTTAAGAATGCTTATCATTTCAGTTAAAAAAATGAAGAAAAAAAAACGGATCACTATTTTATCAAATGTAACGAATGTTATTGTTTCATTTCACTACTTCTTTGAAGAGAATTTATCTCCTGTGCATTTACTCTAAGTATAACCTTTTATAACCTTTTATTGTTAATACATACGTAACTCCTCCAATAACAACGACACTACTTTTTCGTGTCCATATTGAAATGCGATTCCCAGTGATGATCTATATTGAATATCTGCTTTCCATCTTAGAAGCTGAGTGACTATTTTAGTATGGCCCCCTCTACAGGCAGTATAAATAGGTGAAATTCCGTCTAATGTACAATGATCTACATCTGCATTACGGTAAATAAGTTTTGTAACTACTTCATTATATCCTCCCTCACATGCCAAAAACAGAGGTGTTTTTCCCTCCAGTGTACATTGATTAACATCTGCATTATAGCATAGAAGCAAAGCTACTATTTGTGTATACCCTTCCCTGGAAGCAACATGCAGCGGTGATTCTCTTTTTATTGTACACTGATTAACGACAGCTTTTTTTCTCAGGAGTTTAGTCACTATTTCAGAATGTCCTTTCTTACAAGCTATAAATAGAGGGGTTTTTCCCCATATTGTACACTGATTAACGTCCGCCTTTTTTCTAAGAAGTTTAATTACTATTTTAGTATGCCCTTCTTCGCATGCTATAAAGAGAGGTGTTTTACCTTCATGAGTACTCTGATTAGCATCTGCTTTGCAATCAAGAAGTTTAGTTACAATATCGGTATACCCTCCTTTGCATGCTGCAGACAGGGGCGTTTTGCCGTCATTTGTATACTGATTAACATTAGCCTTCTTGTCAAGAAGTGTAGCTACTATTTCAGTTTTCCCTTCATTACAAGATATATACAAGGGCGATTCTCTCCATCTTGTACACTGATTAACATCTGCCTTGTTGTCCAGAAGTTTAGTTACTATTTGGTGATACCCTCTTCTACATGCTACAAACAGAGATGATTCTCCTTTATTTGTACACTGGTTAACTTCTGCTCCATGGTCAAGCAGGTTTGTTACTATATCTATATATCCTCCATAACATGAAACAAAAAGAGGTGATACTCCAAACATTGTGCATAAATTATGACCTGCATTGTGGTTTAGAAGTGTAGACACTATTTTAGAGTGTCCTTCTTCACATGCCATAAATAGAGGTGTCTTTTCACCATGTGCACTCTTATCAATATCTGCTTTGTAGAACAGAAGTTTATTTACAATTTCAGTATACCCCTCTTTACATGCTAGAAACAAAGGTGTTTCACCTTTGTCTGTCCGCTGATTAACATCTGCCTTGTGTTCTAGAAGTTTAGCTACTGTTTCAGTATAGCCTTTGCTGCATGCTATAAACAAAGGTGTTGCACCATCGTCTGTACACTGATCAACATTTGCTTTCTTTTCCAGAAGTTTAATGACAATTTCAGTATACCCTCCAGTGCATGCTATTAATAGAGGTGTTACACCAGATCCATTATGACAGAACCATTCTACCATATCAATGTCTCCTAATAAGCAGCAATAAATTAGAGGTGAAGTTGTCTTATATTTCATTTTTGAAAATATTTTATATAGTTCGACCGTAGTGTTGCACGGCATGTTACTCTTCTTGGCCAGTTCCTTCTGTACTGATTGTTCCAAACTGTTCAAATGTTTCAGAAAAATATTCCTAAATGTCTTATTCCTCATGTTAATGTTCCTGAATACATCTGACAAATGACCTTTGGACCAATCACTAATCATCCTCTGAACATAAATCTTTTGATATTTTTCTGGCACGATGATCGTAAATTGTTCGCTATCATCATGTCTTTCAAATACAAATCTTTCTGCAATCAATCCTCTGTCCCCGTTTTTAATCAAGGTTTGCATCATTACTTTTCCAAAAAAACTTACGAGGTAGTCAAATATTTTATCATGTAGGGTACAGTAAAAAGAAAGATCGTCTTGTTTGCCATTTTCTGTAGAATTAATATGGTCCTCATTTTCTGATCCTGATGACGAAGCATCATGTTCAAAGTCATCCCATAAATTAAATTTAGAACGCCGTCTTGTAGCATTAACAACAGAGGAAGAAGGTTTGTACCTGATGACCTGATCCTTTTGTTCTTTTTTCATTATGAATGTGTGAGAAAGAGATTTGAACTCATCTCTGATGAATAATCTGGATGATCCCCTCTCTAGTGTACAGTCTTCAAATGTGTTATCTATCACCATTTTTATATCGTCATCTATTTCCTCAGTCAGCCATTCTTCTTTCAGACAGTTGTTAAAAATGACGACTAAAACTAAAGCACAATATTTACTATAGGCCCCTTCTTGCTGTAACCTATTAATCTCTTCTCCATAAGCTAAAAATGGTTCCTCAAAAAATACAGTTATGTCAAAGTGTTGATTTTCTCTATATAGTTTACACAAAAGTGGGAAAATGTCATACAAATGAAGATACTGGCTTATCTTAGATGCATTCGTTTTAAGATATATCTCAGCTATTGCCTTTCTCTCTTTTGGTAACAAACATAATTCTGTTGACATCAAATTACATTCACAAGATGTAAAGAGTGGTAATGTTTTAAACAGATCATCTTTATATACTTGTGTACGACATGACACAACAATTTTGGTTTTTGTTTCCCTTAATATTTCTGTCAGTTTGTCTGAAAATGACTTCCATTTGTATAAAATATTTTGGTCTAAATTGTATGTTCCACAAAAGTTATCAATAACAAATAATGGTTTTCTGGGTATTCTATACAAATTTATGATATCCTTTGGGTTTGAAACTGGTAGTATATCATACCCATCTGTAGTTGCCATTTGTAAAGAAACATGTCGAACTGTAAAAGTCTTTCCCATACCAGAATTTCCTGTAACAGTAACACAATTTTCTGTTTTAACACACCTCAGCAAATGTGCTGCTGCTCGGGTATCCACAAACATCTTGTCATCTTTTATCCATAACTCTAGTATTCTATTTGTTTGTCCTGAAATATGGTATTGATCTTGATAAATGCATGTCCTCTAAAATTGTGTTTTAATAAATGTATTGAGGTACTGTACAGTTATTGTGTATATCTTTTTTCCATTATTTGATAAGGAGTTCATACTCCAAATGATATACCACAGGTAAGGCACAAGACGCAGTGTAGATTTGGTTTATGATTAAATGGATTATTCATTTCATGTTACAACTTTACGCAATATGCTGTTTTACATATGCACAGAAGAGACATAAGTGTCGAAATGGCCATATGCAGAACCAACAGTTTCAATGAGTTCGGTATTTAGTTATTTGTTTGATATGCAATACTGCCACTAATTACAAAATTCTCCCAGTATTGACAAAAAAATCAATAAGGTTCATGTATGAATTTGTTCTTACACTAAATTAAAAAAAGAGACCTTTAAAAGAAATGGTACGTTCCATATAAGTCCAAACAGAAAGATTGATTATGTGTACGTGAAGAGGTATATTTGTCGTTTTTTTGAAATGTATCCAGAACAAATCTTTTACGCTATCAAAAGGGTCAGTGTGAGCTTTTGTTATCACTTGGCGTCCATCGTCCGGCGTTAACTTTTCTCATTTTGAACTTCTCTTATTAAACCACTGAAGCAAATTTAGCCACACGGTATGAAAGGTCCTTCACAAAGGTTTCTCATTTGTCTTGTGCCAGAACAATTTAATTTAACATTAGAGCCTAAAAGACATCATTTTTATCATCTGCTCTGAAAGTAATGCAGCAAATTTAACTAAACTGTATTGGAATGATGTATGGAAGGTCCTTTACAAAGATTATGCATTTCGTTCTGATCCGTTGAAAAACGTGGCCCCCAGCGCAGACCATAGTTTAATATTGGGCCCTTTGGGAAAATCATCATTTCATCTTCTCCTAAAAATCCTTTGCAACAAATTCAACCAAACTTTACAAGAAGGTCCTTTCCAAAACTTGCCCTATAATCAACAATATCAATAAGCTATCAAACAGATCTTTGAAAAACATATTTTCCTCGCTTACCGTGTGACGGGTACTGTTAACAGATTAGAACGTGCTTTCCCTTCCGGAGCACCTGATGCTGTTCCCAGTTTCATTGGAGTTCATACTGCGAATGTTTTCGTTTTGAATAGTGTGTTTTTATTTCTGTGCTTTGTAGCTGTCTAACATCCTTGTTTTCTGTGTTCTCGTTTTTGCCATATCATTGGAGTTCGATTTTTGTAATTACCTTCGGTATTCTACTGCCATTGTTTCGTTCCAATCAGATAACAACATGTCATTCAGCATGAAACATATATAAATATTATTTGACCCAATGAGAAAAACATAACTTTCATCAACTCCCTTGAAACCAATGAAGCAAATTTAACAAAACTTTACAGAAATGATTTATAGAATTTTTATTTTTACAAAGACTGCTAATTTCGATATGATCCATCAAAAACATAATCAACCCCGCGGAACATATATTTTGCATTGGACCCTATGGGAAATCATCATTTTCATCCACTCTCATAGACCACTGATGCAAATTCAACCAAACTTAATAGAAATAATTTATGGAAGGTCCTTTACAGAGATGCACATTGCATTCCGATCCGACAAAAAAAATGGCTGCCAGTGCGGAACTTACGTCTAACATTAGACCCTATGGGAAAAGAACATCTTTTTCGTCAACCTCTTTAGAAAACACAGAAACAAATTCAATCAAACTGAAATGGAATAATGCATAGAAACCACTGATTCAACAATAATTTACAGAAATGATGTATGGAAGGTCAAATACGAAGAGTGTTAATTTCGTTTAAACGACAAAAACATAGCCGCCAGCACTGACTTGACTCATCAATGGATCATATGGGAAAATATCATTATCCTTAATTCCTTTGAAACCACTAAAAGCATATTTTAATAAACTTTACAAGAATGATGTATGGAATGTCCTTAAGAAAGATTGTCAATTTCCTTCCCATTCGACAAAAACATGGCCACTTGCGTGGAGCATAGTTTAACATTGGAACTATTATCATATTTAGATGATCTCCTCTGATGTCCATGGGGCAAATTGAACTACACGTTTCAGGAATGTTGCATTGAAAGTCTTTCACAATAATTGCTCATTTAGTTTTCATCCGATAAAAAAAAATAAAATAAAATAAAATAAATTAAAAAAAAACAGGCCTGCTAGTGCGGAACTCTTAGTTTAACATTGAATTCTATCGAAAAACACCATTTTCATTGTCTGCTCTTAAGTTATGGCAGCAAATTGAATTAAACTGTAGCGTAGTGACATAGGGGAGGGCCATATCAAGGATTGCTCATATCATTCTTATTTGACAAAGATCAAAACCTCCAGCAAGGAACTTGATTTAATATTGAACCATTTGGGAACCATCATTTTCATCATCTGCACTATTGAAGCAAATTTAACCTTACTGTACCGAAATGACATGTCGGTAGGCCTTTTTCAAAGATTGCTTATTTCATTCTTATTAGACAAGAAAATATGGCGGCTAAGACAGCGCAAATCATAGTTAAACATGGCCAAACGGTAAAATCATAATTTTATTATCTCCTATGAACCCCCAAGCAAATTACACCAAACTTTACAGGAAAGCTGTATGGTAGGTCCTTAACAATAATTGCTAATTTCGTTCCAATCTGACAAAAACGTTGCAGCCAGCACAGAACATAGCTTAACATAGGACAATTTGCTCTGAAACTATTGGAGCTTATTTAACTAAACTGAACTGGTGTATGTGTAGGGAAGGCTTTCTTATTACGTTCCGATTCAATTAACAACATGAGTGCCATCGCAAAAGATAGATAAACCTGCTGTAAGCATATCGTCAGTTGAGCGATACAGCCTCAGTCTTTAGTCTTTTTTGTCAAAGAATTGAAAGAGATTCAGACAAAAGTGTAGGGGTATTTTATCCTGAAACAAACATGTCACCACCAACAGTAAAAATTAGCCCTGAAAATATTCTAGAAAAAGCAACACTGTCAAAACTCTAATAATAAATGATTTTAACACCATAGCCGTAGAAAAAACAGAATATTTTACGGAAGGATATGGAATAAATAACATAAGATCATAACACATATGTTAACTCCAATTGCAATAATTTTAATGAGCTGTATGACCATTTTGGAAAATACTTCCTCTTCAGCAGCACTACAAGCATATTTTAGAGGAAATCGGTGCACTCAAAATAAAAATGGAGATCTTGAACGGAAACTAAACGACACTGCTTACTATAGTGATCAGGCAAATAATTCCAATGAACTGAAAAAAAAAAGAAATTAAATTTTTGTCGGCTAAATGTGACGACCTGAAGCAACATAGCAGGGAGCAAATGGTGCGAATAACGGGAGTTCCCTATAATTCTTGGCTGGATACAGATAAAAAAATTCTCGATCTAGCCAAACAAATCATAGTTCTTCTTTCTCCTAGTGAAATCGCAATTAGCCATCGTACTGTAAAATGCACCCATACAAACCAAGCCAATTGTGGCGAGAATCCCAAACCATAGAGCCGAAATGTTCCTACTGCATAACGCCAAGTACTTAAAGTCCAAACCTGAGTTTGTCGGTATCTCTATTAATCAGGAACTAACGAAACTGAGAAGTACAATTGCTTATCAATGCAGACGGATTGTCCGTGAAAACAAAATGAATGAAACTTGGGTTGATGACGGCAAAATTTATATTACGGACAAAAAAGACTTCAAATACACTATCCGAAATATGGATGACTTTCAGGAAATGCTTAGTATTTGTCGTATTGACGAAACAAATAACCAAGACATTGAACCAAAACAGACCGAGGGTCATGCAGGTTTAATTAAGACGATTTGTTAGTTTCTTTCACCAAACATAACGATTCTTTGGAACGCAAATAGAACTACTAAATATTTGTTTGCTTGTAATAATATTTTACGAAAGGATATGGAGTAAATGAACGTGAGACCATAACACATATGTCAACTCAAACTGCAATAATTTTAATGAGTTGTATGGCCATTTCGGAAATTTGTTTGTTTCTTTATTTGATGTTTAGTCATGTGTACAAGCACATAAATCTTAATTTTGATATAAAAAAGCCCAAATGATTCTAACATTACGGCTGTTTGTGTGATTAATTACGTGTTATTGTGTTCACTGTGATTGGTACCATATCTTTTTTTTTTAAATAATTAGATATTTGAAAGTGGAAGTGGAATCTTTCTATCTTAAGGTTTTCTCCCTTCGTCTACAATTTTGTAGCATTTCCCGATATCACTACCCACTTCAATGAATTACGTGAAATAAGTTTAAAGTCTTAGTTATAGAAATATAGTTTAACGTGTTTTTGCGCTTATGCACACGCTTATGCGCTGTGATAAAATGACATTTTTTTATATTGATTGTCAGATGGATGCTTATCTTAAGGATGACCTCAAAAGCGTAATTGAATGATATAATTAAGATCACGATATAATTAAATATTATTGTCTTTTGTCATGAATATAATCATTCTGTAATTTGCCATTACAGAAACAGTATTATATATAATATGAAGAATATTAAATCTCTTTATATTTTCATATTTTCAACTACACACTTGTCTGATGAATTCCTAAACCCTACTCAAATTGAATATCTATACATAATCCAACTCCTGTCATGGTAATCCCAGAGACCAGGTTCATTATTGTGTAATATTTTACGAAAGGATATGGAGTAAATGAACATGAGACCATAACACATAATATATGTGTTATGGTCTCATGTTCATTTACTCATGTTCAATATGTTATTCGTTTTTGTATAAATTTCAATTAATTTTTTCTGCTATGAATATGTGATAAGAGTATATCCTAAAATTTTCGACCCAACATGTGATTGCCAAATAGTCAGACTTGTTTGACAGGAAAATATTACCTTGCGCTTTATATAAATTTACTGTTTTTATGAAAATTCTAATCACTTAAAAATGCTGAGGCTTCATTCCGTGTATGACACTCGGTAGATTTGGCATCCTATTTCGACATTTTTTATAATGGGTACTTCTTTTTGTTTTGGACTTCTTTTTGTTAATTGTTTAGTATATCATTTCATTCTAATGCTGCTGATAAGAGGCTACTCCTGGAAACACGTGTACAGCATAACGAAATTTACTGTTTTTTTATGCAACTTGGGTTTTTTGTATTTTGCAATTTTATTATATTTGTTGTATATAAACAATGGGATGTGAGGTAGATATGTATAGATTACGTGTTGGGTCATACTATAATCGGTCCCTTCGATTTCCTAAGACAAAGGTCAACACCCTGGATTTTATTGCATTTGTGAATCTGTTCTGTTTATTGGAGAAATATCAATATCTATAGTTTTACTTCTGCACTTCAGAGCAAATGAAAAAATCGAACTTAAAATGAGATACAAAATAAAACAGAAAAAAAAGCAAAAACAAAAACAGTAAAAAAAAAGAAAAAAACAAAACAAAACAAAACAAAACAAAAAACAAAATACGAAATTTTGATTTGACAAGCAAGATCATAGGAACTAGAATAATGATATACACAAGTACATTAATAATGATGAATGATTATTTGTCATATTGTTACATAGATAGCTATATAGATAAGTTTGCAAATATTCGTTATAAGGATCTTGTCAAATTTTCATGCTTCAATGTCGAAAGTTTGTTAACAAAACTGCCTATAGTTGAAGATGAGCTAGGGGACAGAGATATTATGCTCACTGAGACATGGCTTAAACCTGATATTTCTGGCAACGAGTAAAATTAACAAATTTTAAATTACCCTATAGATAGTACAGAGCTGGAAACAGGTCGAGTGGAGGTGTATTAATTTCTGTCAAAGATTCAATACCAAGCAAATATAGACCTGATCTTGATATTGTTAACTTATGTTAGAATGCATTTGGGTTGGAATTACTATCAATAAAAGCTTAATATTATTTGGTCCCTTTTATCGACCTCCAGACTCGCACGTCGATGTCTGGGACAGAATAAATGTGTCTATAGAAAATGCATTAGCGAAAGGAATATGTATTATTGTAATGTGCGGAGACTTATGCGGAGAACTTGATAAATCATCGAATTAATAAATTACGTAATATTACACTTCAAAATGGGCTGACACAAATTATTTCTGACTCAACATATTTTTGTGAAACGTCGTTTTCTCTTTTAGATGTTATATTGACTAGCAATCCTGACGCAATAGCGTATTCGGAAGTAGGTCGTAACATTCTCGAATCTAATATACAAAATCCCTGTCAAATTTGCGCAATTCTCAATGTTTAAAACCGCATGAAACCATTTTTAAACGGAAAATATGGAACTATAATCATGTAAATATTGAATGTCTCAGTAATGTTGAGTTATGTAATCATCAATTGCAATTATATTAAAGCGTGTTTAAGACACTGAAGAAAGTCATTTGTTAAATGAAAATTGTGTCACTTTGGTTTTAACAACTTTTATTCATTTTATCGATATCGTTGAACAATCTTCTAGACTTATATAATTATTTTGTTTGTGCTGCATTGTCCTGTATCGACGATCCGATATCCATCAAGTTTTCTAGTTGGTAGTTTTATATATATAAAACAAATAAAGTAACTATAACAACACTAAAAATGTAAAAATATGTGCAAAATTGTGTTATATTTCAGGTCTCCGTGACCCTTCTTCACACAAATATCGACTGACGAAAGATGTGCAATCAGTCAGACGCTGTAACAATGTTTCTCAAATACATAAACCAACAAAAAATTTTAATTTGAATTTGTATCTGTAATCAACCAATCAAATTAAATCTTCAAAATCTATTTCTTATCAAAAATTTTTTCTCGTTCTGTGTTTTACTTATAAGTTTTTGAATTCTTTTCATTATGACCATCAGGCTAAAGCATTCTTAATTGAAACACCCAAAATTTTTCCTTTTTACTCCTTTCTTCCTTGTCCCAGTTGGAATTCACTTCGATAATTCGGAATGTTAGATCATCGAAAGAGTGTCCAGTATTTCTCAGATGTTGTGTGAGTGGACAATTCCTGTTGTTTCTGAAAACGATCTGTGGTTAAAGTTGTCTTCAGTTTCTCCCACGTATTGGATTTTACACGCCCCGCATGTAAGAATATAAATTAAATTTTTTGATTTACAGTTAGAATTTGTAAATATTTTGTAACTTTGTTTTGTGACTGAGCTGCTGAAAATGTTTTTTATAACAACGGCAGTAGAATACCGAAGGAACAAAGGGGTGAAATTCACAAAAATCGAAGTCCAAAGACAGGGAAAAAACGAGAACAAGAAAACAATGACGTTAGACACAAAAATAATGACGCCAGACAGACACAAAGCACAAAACCAGAAACCACAACATTCAGAACAAAGGCACTCACAGTGTGAACTCCAGTGAAACTGAGAGTGACATCAGGTGCTCCGGAAGGGTAAGCATGTCCTGCTCTGTATTTTGGTATCAGCAGCTTTCCAACATAAACAGCTTTTCATTCCACAGGGAACAAAGCACCCTTGATCTAACGTTTGTGCTTTATTCAAAGTTGATGACACCAGTATATCTTTTAAATTCCTAGGTCTTTTGAATGAAACAACAGGTGACAAGGGAATATTTTATGCAAGCTTGGGTCATTTTGAACTCGGGTCCAATGTTTTCTGACAATAGCATTAAGTGTTCTTAGGTCAGGATGATAGGTAATAACAAGCGGGGTTCTCAATAACTGATCCTTTTCTTTGTAGCGTAGGAGGCTGGTTCGGTCTATATTTCGTAATTTTTCGAAAGATTCTTTTATTAGGTGATTGTTATATCCCCGAGCTTAAAGGTGCTTTTTCATTTCACCTATTCTTTGGTTGAATGTAGCTTCGGTAGAACACATTCGTTTGATTCGGAGCCCTTGGCTGTACGGAATTCCCAATGCCCCGAGTGATCTGTTTTGGATGACAACTTTTAGGAGATAAAAATTGGTGTTTGTCAGTTTTCTTTGTGTGGAGGTCAAGTATCATAGCTCCGTTTTTAGAATGGTTGTAGTGTCTAAAAATGACATTTTTTCTGATGATATTTCGTATGTTAACTTTTATGTCTGAAGAAGGGTCACGGAGATCTGAAATATAACACAATTTTGTACATATTTTTACATCTTAAGTGTTGTTATAGTTACTTTATGTGTTTTTTATATTATCTTTCTTGTAATTGCATTAATCTGCGGTTTCTATCGTTGATTAATCCAACACTCATTAAACACAGTTGTTAGTGCCGTTATCGTTTGTCTCTTATATATAAATATATATATATATATATATATATATATATATATATATATAATATTTTTGTCGCTATTAGTACATTGATTTAATTATCGAAGTGTAATTAACACCAATACTTCGTGAGTTGACAAAGCATAGCAGTTATGCGAAAATTTCTCACATTTTAAATGTTATTTTACCATCTTTAACATCTTAAATGTATAAGGTGTTGTTGTACAACTTTTTTTAGACGTTTATATAATTTATTTTTTGTACAGTATTGTTATTATTTAGCAATCCAACGCCCTGAAAGATTGATCGTTGACTGGTTTTTCAGACGATCCTTTTTATATCTTACTATGTCAGTATTATGTTCTACCACATAATCCGCTCAATCTTTCTGCTCTTACCATCATGAGCTACGAATTCTTTATTAAAAAACTACGAAAAATTACTGTTAAACTTATAGATGCAGAACATCATGCATCGAATTTACAGAACTACATTAACAGCAATATTATCCCTAAAGTACTACAAATTAAATTAACACCGCAAAATACTTGGACTAAATCTAGTCGATTCTTAAACTGATGTCACTGTATTTTACAAGACTGTTCCATGAGCCTGTTAAATTTGTTACATCAAAATTCTATTCATGTTTACAAAATCTTCGAAAGAAATATTTCAAATTTAAAAGTCGACATGAAAAAAAAAGTTGACGTTCCATGACTGCTCTGAAATAAATTCGCGACTGCAAGATATCCGAAAAATACGTTCTAAAAAAACTTGATGAAAGGCAAATGAAGAAATTTATCAGAGACGGTGTAAAAATAATAGAAAATAGAAATGTTCCACAGCAGGTTACTTGTAAAAGTAGAAAAAGTAGAAAGAGGCGCTTCCAAAGACGACAAAAAAGTGTCAATAGTAATAAGGATACAGTCGTCAATTTGTCCTCGACTGAACTTACATCTTCAGAGATTAGTGTATTATCCAAGGGTTTTGTCCCAGACCTGATAAAATAAATGAGATACAATTGTCAGATGATCTAGACCAATTTGCAAGACATTTACGCATCAAAGAATATTTTTTGTCTAAAGATAAAAAACTCCTCTGACTGTGAATTATCTAGTTCCGATGATGATGATGACGATATCCAAGCTCCGATACCTGAATTCAAGAAAAAAAGTTCATGGATTCCCAAATGTAGTAAGAACACAACTCTAGAATCTTTCATCGATTTAGTCAAAACTGATGTTTTAAGATCTGCGGATGAATTCATGCCATCTACCAATAATCTCTCAAAGGAAGAAAAAATAGCACTACATTCGCTTGCTAAAAGAGATGATATAATCATCAAACCCGCTGACAAGGGGAGTGCCGTTGTTGTCATGGACAAAGATGACTACGTTACAGAAGCAGAAAGGCAACTAAACGATGAAAGATTCTATAAGAGACTAGACATTGACCCAACATCTGAATTCAGTAATAAGATACTTGTTGAACTGGAATCATTAAAAGAGCAAGGCCACATTGATCAGGATACATTTGAATATCTAAAGCCCGAAAAACCCAAAGCCGGAAGATTTTATCTTTTACTAAAAATCCATAAGGAGAACAATCCTGGTAGACCCATTGTCTCAGCAAATGGTCATCCAACAGAACGTATTTCAGAATTCGTTGATTTTCACTTAAGACCTCATGTGGAAGCATTACCATCTTATCTTAAAGACACTGCAGATTATCTGCAGAAAATGGAATCCTTGAATCCTCTTCCGTCCGACACTATTCTTGTCTCGATGGACGTGACATCCGTATATACAAATATTCCACACGAGGATGGAATAGAAGCGTGCAGAGAAGTTTGGGACAATCGCACCGTTAAAGAATCACCCACCGAATGTCTTGTCCGGTTGCTAACGTTAGTGCACAAACACAATAACTTTACTTTCAACGGAGAGCACTATCTACAAGTAAATGGCACTGCTATGGGCACTAAATTGGCACCATCATATGCAAATATTTTCATGGGCAAATTTGAAAAACAGTTATTACAATCTACAATCCACAAACCCCTCTCTTGGTTCCGTCTCATAGATGATGTCGATATGAAATGGATTGAGTCCGAAGATCGTCTCGATGAATTCATTGAACTTGCCAACAACATTCACCCATCCATTAAATTCACACATGAAATATCTAAAAGCAGCATTACTTTCCTTGATACCAAGACAAGTTGTGAAAATGGTAATATGTCCTCTGATATATACTGCAAACCCACAGATAAACACCAGTACCTTTCTCCTCAAAGTTGCCATTCCAGACATTGTACTAAGAGCATACCATACAGCCAGGCTCTTAGAATAAAGCGCATTTGTTCATCGGAACAATCTTATCAGAGACAGCTATGACATCTTAGGTGTCATCTAAAAAAGAGGGGCTATAGCAATAAAACCATTAAAAAGGGTTTTAATAAAGCGAGATCGGTGGACAGAAAGGAACTTCTGAAATACAAAGAAAAAAAGCCCAATAACATAATACCATTTGTTATAACATACCATCCGGCATTCCAAAATATATCTAACATAATTCGTACGCACTGGACAAATTTACAAAAACATCCTTCCCTGTCTAAAATTTTCAAAGAGCCTCCTGTTATTGCCTTTAGAAAACCCAAAAGTCTCAAAGATTTGCTTGTCAGAGCTGAAATTAAAACCCATGCTAATGACAAAGGCGAATGCAAAGGATGCGATAACAAACGCTGCATGACTTGCAAAAGCATCCAAATTACACAGAGTTTCAAAAGTACAGCTACAGGAAATGAGTACACTATTTACTGCAAGGCCACCTGCAAAACTGAAAATGTAGTATACTTATTAGAGTGTGGACTTTGTGGTCTTCAATGTGTCGGGGAAACTAAACAGCAGTTCAGCAAACGTCTGAACGGTCATCGTAGCGATGTCACCTGCAAACCTGACCTCCCCTTCAGTGGACATTCCCGCTCTACAGATCATAAAGACGGATTTAATAAGTTGAAATTTACTGTTACTGACCACAATTCTAGCTGGGACGAAAATAGTAGACGGGGTAGAGAAAGGATTAAAAAGTTTAAGACATTATCACCGAGTGGGATCAATGAGGAAAGTTAAATTTTCACAGTTTATTTTTAATTAATTTAATTATTTATACTGATTAACATGAAGTTCTGTATATTTATATTTATTTTGTTGTTCTAATGCATATTTTCATTTTGTATATTTATTATTTATTCTTCTATTTTAATGAAATATTCAAAATATTTTTGTCGTCATAATTACATCGTTCATCCTTTTGTTTTAATATAATTATTCCATCCACCTGGATTACGTAATTAAAATATTTTTGTCGCTATTAGTACATTGATTTAATTATCGAAGTGTAATTAACACCAATACTTCGGGAGTTGACAAAGCATAGCAGTTATGCGAAAATTTCTCACATTTTAAATGTTATTTTACCATCTTTAACATCTTAAATGTATAAGGTGTTGTTGTACAACTTTTTTAGACGTTTATATATATATATATATATATATATATATATAT
>MJUU01057811.1:19997-60250 GCA_002080025.1 Modiolus philippinarum | reverse complement strand
TACCATTTCCCATAGAATAACAAACCCCATTATATCCCTATATATATGAATGATGAACTTATAAAAGAAATCGAAACCCATAAGCATCTTGGTATAACTGTTAGTGAAGATGGTACTTGGTGCACACATGTAAACTTCTTAATAGATAAGATTGTCCTAAGAAGTATAATGTAAACATCTTCAGAACCATTTAATTCAGCTTTATATGACCAAATTCGAGAAAATTCCTCTAAACAATCGCTAAAGGACTATCTTAACCAAAACATTTAACCCCCTCCTCGATAACGAATTTATCACAGTCTAAATTGCGCAATTTTAGGTAAAACGTGTAGCAACGAAGTAACTTTAAAAAGGCGTTTTAGACGATTATTATCGAAAATATACCGAAATTCATTAACTTTGAGTATATTTTACAAGGTTTAGGGCATCAAATATGGTAAAACCCTACAGGTGGTTAAATATAAGACCTATTTTAATTATTGAAAGAGAAATACGCCATCCTGTTTTTGCGTTTAACGTCGCGTGCATAATCCCTATTCTGGCGTGACGTTGGCGTTGTTTATTTTAAGAAGTGAAATGGTCTTAAAATCAATCAAAAATAACAATTAATTTCTCCTACTAATACATATTTTTGAAGAAATTCCACCACTGAACAGGCCGAACTGTGGCCTAGTAGAGCAAAATGACTTTTTAGTACATTTATTGAGTAAACTTATTATTGTGTCCACCGATGATGTAGTGGGTGTGTTTTGTGTTTTCATAGGATATGCTTCTTTTCTATAAATTATATTTATTTCTTCATTTTCCACCAAAACAATGCGTTTTGAGTTTGCCTAGCTAATCACAATCAGGGTAACATACATAGCCAAGGATAAAACATTTTCACACAATCGCAGCAGTTAGAATTACTTCTAACTTATATTTAGTTTAATATTTGGAATTAAGTTGATATGTTTCTAAGCTTATGATCACTGGTGTTATATTCAGTAGCTACCACAATAAAGATTCATGTTCGACAACTCTCTGCAATAAAATAAAAATGTTTAATTTTGGTTTAAATGAAAAATTTTCCCTGAATTAGAAGACTTCATAAAAACAAGACACCGTATCTTCTACTTGAAATCCTTATGTGTCTCAATATCCTCTTTTCACCTGAACTAATTCAGAATAGGCTTTTTATCGTTTATTTTGTTTCAAGCCGTTTAAGAAAACCAAATGTTTTTTCGGTTTTACTTGATATTGATTAACCACCCATTTGCCACCTACTAGCAAATCGATAGATTATTCAGTAACTGATTTTTCTGCCAAGTTTCTTGAGTATTTATTCATCTTTTTGGGAGCGATTAATTTTTGAAATCTGGAGTTTTCCACAAACTGCACAGGTAAATTAATTTTATATCAAGAGTTGTCGTGCATTGGCCGAAGCAGATAGATTGGAACTTTCTTTACTGATATTGTTATATTCAGGTACTATATTATTTCCTCTTGGGGAGACGTATTAATATAAGGAAACATGTTTCCGATTGTAGAGTTCTTATTTATGCTTTATATATGTGTGTCATGCTTTTCGTAATAAAACATGGTTTACACAAAAGATATCATTATGCACATTACAGTATAGTTTTATAATTGAGTTAAATCGCATTCAATTGAAATCTATGATAATATATAATCTTTGGGTCCTTGTCATTTGTTTTTTATTCAAGCATTTCTAAAAGTTATCCGAGCCAGGTGCACAAATAAGAAGATACCGAAGCAAAAATGATGAAAGGAGGACTTCCAAAATCAAAAATCCGAAATCACGGCACTTCATATATATGCAGATACTGCCGATATTTTATGAAAGAATGTCTACTGAAACTTATGATGATTCTTGTCCAAACCATTTGTGAAGTTTTGGGCTTGATTTTTCTTCCGTAGTGCGAAAGTGTTCTACCAGCAGACTAGGCTCCTTTAGCTAGCCAGCAGATTAGCGGCGAGCACCCTTCGACCCATCTTTCAAAATTATGTATTGTATTTTTCTGTTATTCACAGATTATGGCCATGGAGTTACTAGTCTACCTGTATTGGTTTTTATTCGTATGTTAATATACTATAGGGAAACGTGACAGATAAAGGGGATGTTTGGGTACCCATAAACCGGTTAAACCCCACCGTTCCGTTTTTCTAGTGGCAGTACCAAGGCCGACTATCCCGAGTTCGTTTGTCTTTTGTTTCAAGTATTTTTCCCTGGCAAAATGTAGCATCTAATTGTAATTTTAAGTCATTTTAGATGTTCCTTGTTATTCCCCCTATTTATTCATCATACGAATTAAGAAAATACATAGTGATGTACACGTAAGAATTGTTTTAGTCCATTTACACCGTTCAAATTAACTGATAGGAATAGGTGTGTCGAGCATATCTTGTTAACATGGTGACCTGTTGAGTTCTCAGCCATGAGAAATTGTGCTTGTTTTAGGTATTGTAGGAATTATTTCCCTAAGTTGTATTCGGTCTGTCAAAATATTCATTGTTATTGTCAATTGTCTTTTATTACATACTCATATGAAAATCGTATATTTGATTTGTTCAGAGTATTTCACGTGATATTAATCAGTTAGTTATGTAACATGTTCTTCGTCATATCACATAGCTATGTGAACTGGCATTACATTATATCGTTATATCATCTTGTAATGTCAAGTTGCATTACGTGATATCGTTACATCACCTACTAATGTAAACTACATCAGAGATTTTTTGATTAAAAGTTCTTGCTTTGCAAGGGGGAGATACTCCTTAGATTTAAACATTATTTTCTAAAATTTGTGCATTGCGAGTTTCCAAATTATTCAGTTTTCGGGTCAGCGCCAAAGTACAGGCTACTGGGTTTGTGAATACCATCGGGGACAAACAGTCCACTAGCAGAGGCATCGGTTCAGTAGTAATAACTAACAAAATACCGAGGGTACAGTGAATTTTGTTTCTGTATTTGCGCATACCAATAAGTTATGTCTCTCCAGTGTAGATAAAATCAAACATTTGGAATTACAAAAACAGGAAAACAGCAAACACCTACAATGGCCAGGAACTACAATCACATGCCACAATTTACAAGCAAACTGCACAAGAAAAACAATAATGAAAACAAGAGACAAACATAAATAACGATAGGAACTCGGGATAGCCGGACTTGGTACCGGAAGTCCATAAACCGAAATAAATGTAAAAACTGAACGATAACTAACGCGATTTAAATAGAAGCCAACCTCGTCTAAGGACAGAGCTGTTCAAAAGGAGATACTCCTTAGTTTTGAACAAAATTTTCCATTATTATGTCATGTTATAAAAAAGATAACAGGAAACATCTACAATGGCTGAAAATTACAAGAGCATTCTATGAAAGACAAAGGACAAACATAGACAACGATGACAACTCTGGATAGCCGGACTTAGTACCGCCACTAGCAAGAGCTAGTGGTAGTGTTAAACCGGTTTATGGGTTCCTGCTTTTATAATTGAACATTGAAATAAGTTGATCATTGATATATATTTTATAGAAATAACTCAATACCGAAGGTACTGTGTATTTTTATTCTGCATATGCGCATTTCGACAACTTATGTCTCTTCAGTGCAGATAAAAGCTAAATGTTTGGAAGACCATAAATCCAAATATTTTTCAAAACTGATAGAGAACAAATTACCAAATATGATCTAAATAGAAAGCAAAAATCAGCTAAGGACAGAGCTTTGCATGAGGGAGATACTCCTTAGTTTCAACAAAATTTACAAAAAAATTAGATATTGTAAGGTTCAAAAAGAATCGGCTTTCGGGTCAGCACCGAAGTACTGACTACTTGGCTGGTTAATACCCTCGGGGACTAACAGTCCACCAGCAGAGGCATCGACCCAGTGGTAACAAATAACTCAATACGGAAGGTACTGTGAATTTTTATTCTGCATATGCGCATTTCGACAACTTATGTCTCTTCAATGCAGATAAAATCTAAATGTTTGGAAGACCATAAATCAAAATATTTTTCAAAACTGATAGAGAACAAATTACCAAATATGATCTAAATAGAAAGCCATAATCAGCTAAGGACAGAGCTTTGCATGAGGGAGATACTCCTTAGTTTCAACAAAATTTACAAAAAATTAGATATTGTAAGGTTCCATAAAAGAATCGGCTTTCGGGTCAGCAGCGAAGTACTTACTACTGGGCTGGTTAATACCCTCGGGGACTTACAGTCCACCAGCAGAGGCATCGACCCAGTGGTAACAAATAACTCAATACCGAAGGTACTGTGAATTTTTATTCTGCATATGTGCATTTCGACAACTTATGTCTCTTCAGTACATATAAAATCTAAATGTTTGGAAGACCATAAATCCAAATATTTTTCAAAACTGATAGAGAACAAATTACCAAATATGATCTAAATAGAAAGCCAAAATCAGCTAAGGACAGAGCTTTGCATGAGGGAGATACTCCTTAGTTTCAACAAAATTTACAAAAAATTAGATATTGTAAGGTTCCAAAAAGAATCGGCTTTCGGGTCAGCACCGAAGTACTGACTACTGGGCTGGTTAATACCCTCGGGGACTTACAGTCCACCAGCAGAGGCATCGACCCAGTGTTAACAAATAACTCAATACCGAAGGTACTGTGAATTTTTATTCTGCATATGCGCATTTCGACAACTTATTGATAATTTACAAAATGATTTACAAATTTATGGGCTACTTACAAATTTATCGTTTCTCTATGAATGCAAAAATCACCGTTTTGTCAATTTTTGGTCAGAAATTTGTAATTTTGTATAAGAAGTACGTTCCTACTTAGAATGACAAACAGTGCATATGTATATTAAAAAACCCTGTCATAACATAGAATATTACATCTAACCTTTACAGTGGGGTGCAGACATAACCTCTCGTCCAAGTTAACTTGGAGAGCAGTCACGAGAACAGCCCAAAGTTAACTTGAAGTTAACTTGGAGCAGACTTAAAACAGTCCTACAATCCTGACTGCTCTGGTCCTAGAATCATGTCTGTTCTAGCCATGGCCATTCTACCTAAGTCTGCTCTAGCCATGACCGTTCTACCGAAGTCTTTTCTAGCCATGACTGTTCTATCTAAGTCTGTTCTAGCCATGACCGTTCTATCTAAGTCCGCTCTGGCCATGACCCTTTTTCCCAAGTCTGGTCTTGGCAGAGCTGTTTTGGTCCTAGAATTTTTACTGGATATGAAATTGGATTGTGCCAGCTTTTCTTTTTTCTCGAGCCCAAAACGTTTAAATGAAAAAAAAACATAAATAAACCCCTGATTTGACGATGTTTTAAATATTTATTTGTTTCAGTAAACGTAATCTGATAATGATTGACATTTTCCTATAATCAAATTAACGTTTTTATTATTTATTATTATAAATTTACGGAAAACTATTTGCGATTCAGTTTTCGGGTATATCACGAAAAGGGAAATAACTCTTACATTTTTAAATTTACCTGGAAAAACACAGGTAAATAATTTTCCGCGAATAACAGATGCAATTTTAAATCCGAATAATTTATTTCATAATTCTGATTTTATATAATTTTGTTTTTATAATATAACTTAACTTGATATATATGAAATATGTGTATATGGGACACGTCATGAATATTTACCAGGGCTGTGACAAGAGCTGGTATTAGAGCGGTCATAGCTAGAACAGGTCAGCTGAGAGCAGTCATGGCCAGAACAGACTTATGTAGAACGGTCATGGCCAGAACAGACTTAGCTAGATCGGTCATGGTTAGAACAGGTCAGAGCAGTCATGGCTCCGACCAGAACGGCCAGGATTCTAACAATCACCATGTCTGGTCAGAGCGGTCAGGATTCTAGAGCAGACTTAGAGCTGTTCTAGAGCAGACTTGATACCTGTTCTAAGTTAACTTAGAGCAGCTTTAATGACTGCTTCAAGTTTACTTTATAAGAGGTTATGTCTGCACCCACTGTACCTTCAAAATGTATGCAATTGTTCAATACCACATCTTTTTAATGATATTCAGATAAAGATGAAGAACAACAATAAAAGCGTTGTTCCTTTGTTTGATTTTACCATATATTTGTAGAGAGTTTGTCTCATGTGCATTTACTCCATATCCTTTTATTCACCATTTAACTATGTCTTCAAAAATCTTTTTGGCTTGTAACTTTCCTTTTATGACCCAGTCTTTGATTAACTTTGCAAGTGGGTACAATCACAACATACAAACAACCAATGGACGCTCATCGAGTTATTTATAGCAAGTTATTATGTTATAAAGTAAAACCACTTCAATGAAGATCAAATATTGCTGTACCATTTGGTTAATTGAGTGACCATACCCGAATCTAGCATGTCTAAAAAATGGCAACCTTATCAACATATATGAAATAAAAAAATGAACAGAACGAAGCTGAACTAAATTGGTCAAGTTCAAATAATTGAAAGAAAATAAAACTTCAAAGTAAAAATATCGTATCGTATTTAAATAAAATATAAAATACATTGAACCATAAAACAAATATAATTTTGTTGCTGAAAGTTCCTCAAAAATCCTCACCAAGACATTTTAAAATTTCAGAGTCGATCAAGAAGAATATCTGCATACTTCTATGAAGCTTAAAGATATGCAATTTGATGAAATGTATAGAATTAAATTATTTAAATCAGTTTCAACAATATGTAACGTTTTAACTAGAGGATCAGAGACTGAGCCTGTATCGCTCACCTGACAAAATGCTTCTATGCCATACATGACCAAAATTATGTTTTTTTACCAATGGGTCTAATATTTAGCTATGTTCTCCTTTAGAACCCGTGTTAATGTTAAACTATGTTCCCCACTTGCGGCCATATTTTTTTTATCAGATCGGAACCAAATCTTTGTTAAGGACCGTTAGTACATTCCTGTAAAGTTTGGTTGAATTTGCTTCAGTGGTTTCAGAGCAGATGAAATATTAATTTCCTATAGGGTTCAATGTTTAACTATGTTTCGTGCTGGCGACCATGTTTTTTTTTTATCGGATCAGAACCCAATGAGCAATCTTTGTCAAAGACCTTTAGTACATCATTCTGTAAAGTTTGCTTGAATTTGCTTCAGTGGTTTCAGTACAGAAAATGACAATGTGATTTGCCCATAGGGTCCAATGTCAAACCTTAGTTTCGCGCTGGCGGCCATGTTTTTTATCGGATCAGAACGAAATGAGCTATCTCTGCTGAGAACCTTTAGTACATCAATCCTTCAAAGTTTGGTTGATTTTGCTTCAGTGGTTTCAGAGCAGAAGAAAACAATTGGATTTTCCCATAGCGTCCAATCTTAAACTATCCTCCCGCTGGCGGTCATTTCTTTTTTTATCAAATTAGAACCAAATGAGCAATCTTTGTCAAGGACCTTTAGTACATCATTCCTGTAAAGTTTGGTTGAATTTGATTCAGTTGTTTTAGAGGAGAAGATGAAAATGTGATTTTCCAATAGGATCCAATGTTAAACTACGTTCCGTGCTTGCGGCCATGTTTTGTATCGGATCAAAACGAAATAAGCAGTCTTTGCAAAAGACCTTCCATACACAATTTCTGTAAAGTTTAGATGAATTTGCATCAGTTGTTTCAGAGGAGAAGATGAAAATATGATTTTCCCATAGGGTCCAATGTTAAACTATGTTCCGCGCTGGCGGCCATGTTTTTTTCGGATCAGAACGAAATGAGCAATTTTTGTAAAGGACCTTACATACAACATTTCTGTAAAGATTGGGTTGAATTTGCCTCACTCGTTTCAGGGGAGAAGATGAATATGTGATTTTCCCTTAGGGTCCAATGTTAAACTATGTTCCGTGCTTGCGGCCATGTTTTTTATCGAAAATGAAATGAGCAATCTTTGTAAAGGACCTTCCATACATCCTTCCTGTAAAGTTTGGTTGAATTTGCTTCAGTGGTTTCAGAGAAGATGAAAATATGAAATATTTAACGGACGGACGGACGATCATGTCAGGTGAGCTAAAAATGTCAGAAAAGGCAATATTAAAAGGCCAATTAAAGATGAATGATTCATGACCCTAACCCTAACCCTAATCCTAACCCTGACATCAACCAATCCGCTACCAAACAGACCTTTCAAAACACTATATGCCTCACTGATATTGTGACGGGTGTCGCTAGCGGGGCAGGACATGCTTACCCTTCCGGAGCACCTGATGTCACTCCCGGTTTTCATGGGAGTTCACACTATGAGTGCCTTAGTTCTTAATGTTATCTTTTTATTTCCGTGCATTGTAGCTGTCTCACGTCCTTGTTTTGTCTTTGTTTTTATCTGTTACCGTTTCTGCCATGTCTTTGGACTTCGATTTTTGTAGTCATCGCTTCCCTTGTTCCTTCGGTATTCTACTGCCGTTGTTTCATGAGTCGACCAGACATTAGCAGTTTGGTCTTATCGTAATTTTTTTTACCTCATGTCTTTACTGTGGATTAAAATCACACAGTGCCTCCCAATGTATTAAATGCATTATACTTCGGTGCAGTGCTTATAGTGAAAATCTCTTGGTCTATTGAGTTTTCATTTTTTTTTTACAGATTATCAATTTTTTTTATCATTCTTTTTTTATGAAAATGAGTTCTGGGTGATGTAACAGATATAATATGAAAAAGAAAGTAAATGGGGTAAAAGTCAAGGAGTCAACATCCCATATCCAGGTTAAAACGACCCAAAACAACACAAATGTTAACACACGGTTGCTAAGGTTATTAATAAACAAGACACAAAACCCCATCGTAGACGAATAAATAAAGTGTCTTTGAATGATATAAATTCTTCTATTGTTGAATCAATTTTTATAAAGTAACAATGAAAATCAGTCATTATCCCCTATATTATAAAGTTTTTTTCCAATTTGTCACCTTTGTTATATTTGATATGCATATCTTAATAAAGGCACCAATGAGAAATCGATTCAACATTCTTAAATATCAAATATATATATATCCAAACTACTATGTACATCTTTATTGTCTTTAAAACTTGTTTATTTTCTTCATTAAGAAATAATTTATGGACGCCGGTTGTTTGTTGGAGATTTACATATTGGTGGCCATTTTCGTTAATGTTTTACCAAGAGCGTAAATCGACTATAAACCAACTGCGAACATGAATTTTGACATTTAATGGCCGGGCGTTTCTATTGTGTACAACACAGCAACCACCATTACAAATATTTTACTGACATTACATATTATGAAGTAGTCTACTTCAGAGTAAAGACTGTTATGACGTTACTCATTATATCATTGGAGATTTTCATATGGCTAGTTGTCATGGTTTCCATTGTTCCCTTATTAGAATACGGATATATACTTTAGAAGTGAGACATAAAATCGTGTTGTTTGATAAATGGAAAAAGAGTGCATGTTAAGAAATGGATAACAGGAAACACCTACAATGGCTGAAAAGTATAATTACATGCAACCATGTATTAGTTTGTCCTTTCCTCGGGAAATGTGAAGTTTGTTAGGTTATATAGACGTCAAGAGGACATGGTATAGATAATTCCCTAAAAAAACATAGACATGTGACATAGGGCAAACTTGGCCATTATAGCCCTACCTTTCTGATCCTGGTCAAAATCGAGACATTTGAATAGTCACGGCATTTTGACACACCTTGCACGATATGTTTAAACTCTTTTCCTAATGCACATCTGTATTTGGTAAAATCTAGGTATTTTGTCTCCATGATATTATGATTCTCAGTCATGGACTTTCTAATCCGTTCCTGAAAATTGAGAGGTTTTAAAAGTCATGGTATTTTGCCCCCCTGACATTGGATTTTGAACCTTTTTAGAAAAAAATCTATCTTAGACATACACAATAGTTTTTTTATGTCTCAAAGGTATTCTGACCGTCAGTCATAAAATTTTGAATCCATCTAAAAACTACAAAAGTTTATCAGTATTTTAACCCTGTGGGATCGTAAACGACTTTCCAAAACATAAAAACTTTAATTCCTCTATGCTTGTAGGTATTTTGACCTTTGATAATGGATATTTAAATCGCCGATTGAAAATTGAGAAGCTAAGTCTGCAATGGTATTTTGAACCTTCTGTCATAGAATTTTGAATCCCTTTCAAAGTGCATCTGTCTTACGCAAAATATACCATTTTTTCAGGCAAAATATCCTTTACCCAAATTTTGCTTTCACGTTTACCAAAACTATCATTATTCTGTGATTAAATGTCAAAAGCTGCAATGTCTCAAAGAATGATTTGTGAAGCTTTGTCTTATTATTAACTTTTTACCTACCGTAATTTGTATATCTAAGCCTGGAGGATATCCGACTGTACCTTGAAGATGTTGGTGTCGGTTCCTTTGCTCTGTTGTATTCTAAAGCTATAAATATCAAAGTTATTCGTCAAAATGTAAATGTGAATTAAGAAAAATAATAGCACATTCAAACTGTAATACACATTATTATATTTGTACTTTTGTTTCTATGTATAAAATATAGAAATGAACCTACTCAATAAAACATCATATTGCACAGTTGATCATGAGAAATCATCATATTGCACACTAACTTTGATTGACATTTACAGGCCACACCGCTTTCACACCCATAATAGTTTTACCACACCCCTTTTGTGTGTCATCGGTGACTTAAGACATGTCAATCAAATATTATGGCACTTCTATACTCGATCAATATGGGTTCCTTAGCTATATTTGATATTACAGATTATTCGGATTTCGTTTGGTTTTATGTATTTTAAACATTTTTTTAAATTATGGATTTCCTTTGTTTGGGTTCTAGTGCTGATGATGAGGAATTAATTTTCCGAAATGGCCATACAGCTCATTAAAATTATTGCAGTTGGAGTTAACATATGTGTTATGGTCTCATGTTCATTTACTCAATATCCTTTCGTAAAATATTTAATACAGGAGTTTGTCTTTTATTGCAATGTGGAGTTGGTAAAACAATTCCCCGTGGTAGAGATGCATGCTCTTTATTTTTCTTAGATATGGTATACTTGTACATGATATTATATCTCATTTGTACACTTTGTTCAATAACTATTATCTAAATTTATGTAAATTCTAAATCCTAAGGATTAACCCTCTCCATCGTAGTTTTGTCCTTAGCTATATTTGATATTACAGAATATTCGGATTTCGTTTGGTTTTATGTATTTTAAACATTTTTTTTAAATTATGGATTTCCTTTGTTTGGGTTCTAGTGCTGCTGATGAGGAATTAATTTCAGAAATGGCCATACAGCATATTAAAATTGTTGCAGTTGGAGTTAACATATGTGTTATGGTCTCATGTTCATTTACTCCATATTCTTTCGTTAAATATTTCACGGAGCGCAAAAGATAATATTGAACTCGGGGTAAACCCTCGTTTAACATTACTTTATTGCCCTGTTAAACCCCATATTGATCTCGCGGAAGTGCCAAAATTGTATAAAATTAGGACATATTTCAATATGCATAAAATTGTTTGATGTACCAAATAAATAAATTTGAAAGGCGTGTAGTAGATGTCAGGGTATATAGGACACATGTCGATGTTTCATTTTCGACAGAATAACCAAACATTTATGTTATTATTAAGAAGTCCATGTTATTGATATCTTAAATATATATAACCTGACTTTGGAAATTAAATTTTCAGTACTATTAAGTTGCTTCCTCTTGTTTAGCTGTTAAAAATAACTAGGGTGACATTGGTTTTGATTTCATGCAATATATTTATAGTTATAGTTAGGTAACTATTTATTTGATTAACAATACAGAACATAGAGGGAATGCATGTGAGACAAAGTCTCTACAAATACATGGTAAAACCAAAGGAGTCTTCCAACCTTTCAACCATTATTAATGATAAATTACCTAAAGTGATCTTTTTCGTCCTGAATGTCCACCTTTAAAGACAGTTGATTAAAAAAAACATAACTAAGACTTTGCCTTTGCACTAGCAGGTTATATTTACAGTACGAGTGTCAAACCGTATCTGTTTTACAATTAAGGGGCGTCGTTATCACCGAGTCCTTTAGGACGAGATTGTAACCACGCCCCTTAATTGTCAATCAGATACAGTTTATCACGAGTGCTGTAAATGGTTTGTGGAATGATCCAATCAAACAAAGACACGTTAGGGTACAATTTTCCTCGCTACACGTGCTTTTTAAAAGATTGATTGAGGCTTGTTTTGAAAAAAATGTGGTCTGATCTGGCAGACGTAGACTTTCTGGAGCTAACTGAAAAGGAAGAGAAAAGGCTGCGCGAGGAACTGGATTTTCCCGATTATTTGTCTGCAGAAGAAAACAGCTAATGTGTGAATCCGTGGATTTATCTACTAACTTAACGGATCAGTGTTCATCATCATTGGATCACATTGCGATTTCTCAGATAGCTGAAACAATGGAAAATGAACATTCCGTTTTTACTGGAATTCAGGACATTTCATTAAGCCAAACCATCGAATCTTTCCTTAATGAGCCGCTAGATGTGACATTTAATATTTCACAACCAAATGTGCAAATGCCGATACACGATGACGGGAGATTAAAAAAACCAGTCACGGACAGTGAATTGAAAACATTAATTTAAAACCAAGAAAACTTGAACACAAAAAGTAACACCAAATGGGCTTATAATGTCTTCGAAAAGTGGCATGAACAGCGTATAGACGACATTACCGATCTTCATTTGACGGATTGTATGACTATGACCTATTAGTTACAGAGATTTATAGTAGAGGCAAGACGCCGGGACGAAAAATAGTATCCACCAAAAAGTCTTTATTTGATAACATGTGGGTTGTTACGATATTTGAGAAATCGTGAAATTTACGGAAAAACTTTCTTGATGAAAATAACAATGACTTTGCTGCTTTCCGTAAAGTTCTTGACGCGCAGATGAAAACACTTCTCGGCAAAGGACTCGGAACCACAACTAAACAAGCGGATCCAATTACTCGAAAAGATGAAGAAAAATTGTGGGAAGTAGGAGTTTTTGGAAAAGAGGACGCGTTCCAACTTCAACACACTGTGTTCTTTCAAAACTTTTGGGGTTGAGAGGATGTGACGAACATCATGACCTTTCTTGTGAACAGTTTGAGGTGGGATGTGACGAAAAAGGGAAATATATTCGTTTCATTGGCAGGGCAACAAAGACCTATAAAGGTGGCCTTGGGCAGCTGAATGTGAAAAATAAGGACATCAAAGATTACTGTGAACCAATTTTTAACATAAATGACAAAACATTTGAAGTGTAAAATATTGGTTATTAATATAGTTTACATAATTTAAAAAAAGACCTTTTAAAAAGTTTTGATTACGCCAACAGGCACCTGTTTATCCCTTGGTGCCCTTTGCAGTAAAGAAAATAGTTTGTTTATTTATAAATGTTTGCTGTTTTAGTATCGAACACATCGGCAAATTAATTCAGAAGCAAGACGAGGAAATGGGGAATTCTAAAATCATAAATATAAATTCACGGCAATTCATATCAAACACGAATTGAGACAGTATAACAAAGACAAAACAAATAAGCAAAAATGAACAAGAACGCAACACAACTAAAGCACTAGCAGTGTATACCCCTATAAAAACTGATGTGTTATCAGGTGCTCCGGAAGAGTATCGAAAACACATTGACTGTCCTACTTTTAATTAATTGTTCATATTTGTTTTCATTGTCATTGTATGTATCGTCAAACTTGTTTCAGCGTCCAGTTGTTTATATTATATTTACATACATGCATGATTAAGTTAAATCTGTACTATTTTATTCAAATTATTTATATTTGTCATTGTGATTTGCCCAGGCCCTAATATTCTGAATCGGTAACAGTTATTGCCCTTTATGCACTGATTGCTTATAACAAAATACCGAGGTTACTGTGAATTTAGGTTCTAAAAAGTTGCAAAGTATTTTAAAAATTAGCTTGGTAATTTACTGCCTCCCATTAAGAGGTTTGTAGGTGAAAAGTTGAACTATTGAATTAAAACTTGAAATTACTTTAATTTTGTATTCATTTTTTTCTTAATTTTCAGGTGAAAGATGCATTGCTGATTATTTTTATCTCTACATCGATGCTCTAGGAAAGCATGAGTCTTTTTATCGTAGACCGTTGGCACCAACTAACTTGATCCGTTATTCTAATCAGAACATCGGAATCAATAAACTGAAAACTTTTATGAAAGTGATTCGTGAAAAGGGTGGATTGAAGGGGAACTTTACCAATCATAATGGTAAAAGAACCTGCGCAACGCAACTGTACACTGCAAATGTAGACGAACAGGAGATCATGAACAGAACCGGGCATAGGTCACAAACAGCCGTCCGAAAATATAAGAGAACAAACGATGATATTAGTCAAAACGTCTCTAGAATACTTGACCCACCGGAAAGGAGGATGCTGATGATGAAACACCATCGCAAAAGGCCCGTCGGATGCTTACGGTTGACAATGTTGGAACTGAAAGCCCATCCCCGTCACCTAAAAACATTCTAACTCCGGCTAAGTTGAATGTTAGCAGTCCAAATGCAGGAACCGCTCCTTGTCAAGTATTTCAGAATTATTCATTACTGGATGGCTTAAATATGAGACTTTAAATTCATTAATCTTGTAAAGATTACTACCGAAAATCCGCGTTTTCTTTTTTTTTCTTGCTTAGAAGAAAGGAGATGTTTATGTTATGTTCATGTTTTTCTTGATGAATAAATATGCATTTATTTTATTTTCTAGATTTGTTTTCAGCTAAAATGAAAAAAGGATCAAAACAACTGTACAATAACTGGAGATACAGACAGTTATTGTACTGTATTGATAACACGTGGAAGCTCCGCCAACTGTATCAAATTTACAGTGAATAAAACATTAAAGAAAACAGCCAAAATCATTCCACAAGTAATATATATATGGTCTTGTTTTACCAATTTGATCTTGTCACGACCTTAACAAAATTTTGTTAAGATAGTATAAGATTTAAGTTTGTTTTCAAGATAATTATTTTTTGAAGGACGATCAAGACATGTGAAAACAGTTTCAGAACAAATAAGATCTCCTTTTGTCTGTTGGAAAAGTAACAATTTGACTTTGACATCCTTTTAAAACAGGTAACAAATTAAAAAAAAAAACGGATACCGACAGAAAAGGGGTTAAAGAAGAAAATTCTAAAGTAAAAAAATCCAAAATCATGACGTGAACCCCTACGAAAACTGGGGGTATCATTTACAATTACATGCTTCAATTTGCCAGGGAAAGACACACAAAACACACAAATTGGACAAAAGACAAACGTAAACAACGATATGAACGCGGGACAGCAGGACTTGGTACGGGTACTAAGCATTATCTGTTCAAGGCATGGCAACCATTACTCGGCCAGATAAAATGGGATGGTGAAAGATCTGTTACATGGTTGTTGTAAAATACCAAAAAAAAAAAAAAAAAAAAAAACTCCACGGTACATTGAAGTTATCTGACCCTGAAACAAGACCAAGGTAAAAGTTTGACAAACATATTTATCTCTTTTAACACAGACATTACAAGGACAAGTTTTTATCACAAATATCACCGAAGCAGACAGAAGTAAAAATAACAATGTGATAAACAAGACAACACAAAAAAAAAAAAAAAAACAAAAAAAAACAAACAAAAAAGCCTCGACAGTGTGAACCTCCTCTTAAAGCAGGAATAATCATCAGGTATTCCGGAAGGGTAAGAATGATGTACTTTACGTATGGCACCCGCTACTTAAACTGATACATTTTTCCCTTTTGATAATTAAAACTTCAAAGACCATTGTGCGGTTATGCAGATGTAAACATGGATTATATTAGCTGATTAACCACCTGCTAAATAACCATGTCCGCCCTACACAAGACTATCAATAATCATGATAATATAGTGTTTCACCTACATGTAGACCAAAGTCATTCAAAAGCGTACATTTAAGAATTGTACATAAGGACAAAATTTACAAACATGCAGTAAGCATGGATAAATAAACATATCGTAATTAAAGTTTAAAATAGTTTACTTCCACGTAATGTAAAACTAATTTCAGCCTGATATTTACATTAAAAATTAAAATGTGAAATACATCTATACTTGGAATAACATGTAAATTATATGAAATATTTCATTTGCATTCATTTTCAAATGTTTTCGCTCCATGTATTACGAAAACGCCATGTAAACTTTATACAACATGAAAAATCAATACATCATTCGGCTGTGTATTGTCCAGAGTGCGCGGTCAGTCGACATAGCGTTTATGTGTATAATCGTATAGTTAAATGTAAGTTATTTTGTAAATATCGTTTTCTTAGTTAAACACAAACAGGTTTGCATAACCGCACAAAAATGTTATCATGCATTGAACCAACTAATATGATTATTTAGATAGTGTCGAAAATGGTTGAATGGTCGCGCCGTTCAACAATTCAAAAGCTCCACTAACTAATAATTTTTTTTTCTCTCCAAGATCGATCTTTCCTTTGTCATTCTAAAAATACTGAATTATTTCTGTCTTTAGTTAAAATAAACATTCTGTTCAAATTTTTTATTTGGCTTGAAGTGTACAAACGTCGCCGACAGCAACGATTCCGATATTAACGACAACGCCGATCTCAACGCAGTTTAAATTGTAAGTTTATTGTTTAAAAAGTTATTGCCCAAAACATGACGGTTATGGACTAACTTTAGAAAATCAAGCTCTGAGGGCATAGGCAACGCTTTTAAATAAAGCAAACAATAAATATGGTAGGTGCAATACAATGGTCTTGCTCTTTATTTTCGACGTATAAAATTCAGTAGATGATGAAATAATAAAATACCGAAGTGACTGTTAATTTCCCATTGGTCTAATGATACATTTTTTGCAATGAATGTCTTATTTTTTGTCCGATCGGAACGAAATGAACTTTGTAAAAGAGATGTATGATCTATATACATTTCAGTTATGGTGTACTTGTTCTTGAGAGAATTTCTCATATGGATGCACTATCATACTTTCTTTTGCTTTTTATTTCTTATTTTTTGTAATTTCAAATTGTTATTCTTACCACCTGTTTATTGTGTCCACGTCTTATAATTTTATAATGTCAAGTTTTCTTACAACTAGCTCGATTAGTGCCCTGTGGTTGTTTAAATGTTGTGGATGACAGCTATTGTAAGAACACTTTGCCAGTTAAGTTTATGTTTGTTGACGATCCCGCATCGATGGATCAACGGCTAAAAAAAGTGACAACAAAAGTCCGAATTAATTATAGGGAGAGACCAGTAAGGGAAATCCGTAAAACATACGACAGAAACAAAACACAAAACCCAACACAGAACATTTTTGGCAAGCCGTCATATTCCCTACTTGGAACGAGCATTTAATAAATGAAATTGTGGGTTAAACCAGGTTTAATGTTGCATGAACATTCCGCTTATATGACGACTAACCAAAGTTTCTGTGTTCCCAGATTGTGTTAAATATCAAAGCCATAATATTGTCAAACCATTGCATTTTTTTCACACAGGTTAAATGTTTTGTCGTTCGATGTACAAGCCTTGTCTCGCTGTTCTGGTGTAAGGTTTTAGGTACTAGGTATTAGGTCAAACACCTTGCCTATGAAGAGTTTACAGAACATCCGTTAACCTAAGAACAATCCCAAGGACAAAGAAGAGCATCCAGATTGTTCCACATGAGGTAATGGCAGGTTAGAAAATCTCTCCAAAACTTATCTGCTTCATCCCGGTCAAATCTCAAACTTTTCACTGGAATTAAGACCTTGTGAATCCTTGCCCAACTCAGATCCACTATTAATGGCGCTGCGAGCCGTTCAGTTTTGAGTAGATTTCCATATTTTTCGGATCGAAGTGGAGCGTCCAATTTTTCAGAAAATCGGCGCTGGATGATTTTCTAACGAATCAACGAGGTGGAAATAGGTATTGTTTTATGATAAGTCAGTATATTTAGATGGCGTGACGTGTTTTTGTCACATTTATTTCAATCAGGCAAGCCGCGATTTACGTGCGGAGTGTGTACATAGATTTTTCGGATTTCGTCAGATATTTTTGAAAAATGATTGTAAATATTTCAATTTAATTGTGTGATTATTGTTGAAATCCAATTTTATATGATATATTGACGAATGTTCAATAGAATTGTGATTTAAGAAAACTTGGTTCTGTGAAGTATTAATTTTAATTTTTGTGAAGGCAACCTTATTCTGTAGTGTAAAAAAGGGATAAACAAATTAAATTTTTGAAATTTATTCATTGATTTGAATATTTTTTCAAACCAATTTTTTTTTGTACGTGTTCGACGTGTATAAGGTAAACGGTGCTTGCAGCGACAATTAAGTGAGTAAGTGAGTAAAATATACACCCTGTCCTGCCCTTTTCTCCGTTGCTACGGAACAAACAACACAAAAGTGCAACACATCACAAATAAATCACAAATTTTGAGAAAATGGCTACAGGCCAGAGTAGAGAAAAGCTTCCCATTAATATATGTGCTTATAGTGAGTTATTAACTATTCCTACAGTAGTTATAGTAACGGCTATAAGAATATAGGAAAAGTGAAAATACAAAGCATTACACCTGATTTATTGGCAACATTGCCTTTTGTTAAAATGGAGATAGTGAATGAGTACGTAGATTATAGTCCAATGAGTGAATTTGAGTTTGAGCATGAAGACGAAGATGAGGAGAGTGAAACTGAAAATGAGGAACACTATGAGGCATGGGACAACATTCGTGACAATGAGACATTAACTTCTGTGGTTGAGAAACATGATGTCACAAAATCTAGAACCTTAAATTGATTAATGAGTTAGAAAGTGCTTATTCAAACTTGTCACTAGACAATGTTGATCGGAGAGTTAAAAGTGAACCTGGAGTGGAGAAAATATCCTTTTATGCCATGTAGGGAAAAAGTACACGTTAAACGGGAGTGTGCAAGTGAGAAAAAATATAAAAAGAGTAAGACACCAAAGTCTAAGTACACCCAACATACTGCAATACATCGGTATACAAATACCGAAGCAAGAAAGAGGAAAGGGGAAATTCTAAAATTAAAAATCCAAAATCACGGCAATTCACATCCAACACAAATAAAGACAATATCACATATACAAAACAAATAAAAATGAACAAAAACGCTTTACAACTAAAGCGCTAGCAGTGCGAATCCCTATAAAAACTGAGGTATCATCAGGTGTTCCGGAAGGGTAAGCATGATCTGCTCTACGCGTTGCACCCGTTTCACTACCAGTGAAAAGTTTGGTTTTGTCACAATCAGTGTTAGTCAGTCCGGTTACAAACTCTGGATCTATCCAAAGATATCTGATATCATTTGTAAAACAGAAACATTGCAACGGTCTGTCAAATCGTGGTGATGACCGTAAAACTTCTGTAGTGACAATTGCAAGTGACTGAAAATACCCTTGATGTATAAGTTTTTGAGACAGTAATTTCGCTCTGTTGACAATACGCTGTACAAACAACAGGCACGGCAGTAGCAAATGAGTTGTGAAATGTAAACGCGATATGTCAGAGATGTGGGAATATTACTGCTCAAAAACGGGAAGTTCACTATAGGAAAGTCGTAGTCATCACGCTTGTCCTAGAGTTTTGTTTTCAGACGTCCCGAGTTCTAAATGTAGAGGTATAGGTCCAGGTATGATGCTGATGATGGTGTATCAGTGGTCTCTAATTTCGAGTTCATTTGGGTATATAAGATGAAGGTTATCCTCAAATTGAGGATTGTTCAATGAAAAAACATCATCTATTTGTTATTTGTTATTTGTTACCGCTGGGTCGATGCCTCTGCTGGTGGACTGTTAGTCCCCGAGGGTATTCACCTGCCCAGTTGTCAGTACGGTCGGTGCTGACCCGAAAGCCGATTCTATTTGAAACCTCGCAATATCTAAAATTTTGTAATTCTGTTAATAACTAAGGAGTATCTCCCTCATGCAAAGCTCTGTCCTTAGCTGATTTTGGCTTAACATTTACATCATTTTGGTTATTTGTTCTCTATCAGTTTTTGAACATGTTTGGGTTTATGGTCTTCCAAACGTTTAGATTTTATCTGCACTGAAGAGACATAAGTTGTCGAAATGCGCATATGCAGAAAATAAATTCACAGTAATTTCGGTATTTAGTTATTTCTATATAACGGAAACTGAAATTAAAGGATTTGGCCAGCTTATTGTCTTTTTTCCTGAACTAGCTTGGATGAACCTGGCTTCATGCGAATAAAGAAACAAATCTGCGAAAAGTGGCGCATAATTAGTCCCCATAGGTATCCCTATTGTCCCTGGAAAACTTGTCCTCCAGATTCTACAAATATGCTATCAATCAAGAATTCCAGCATTGCGATGACATCCGTCTCTGTAAACTTTTTGTGGGAATCAGTGTGAAGTTTAACAAAATAGGTCCATCTTTACCTAGCACTAAATATAGATATCTTCTTTCACCCTTTTTAGTACAGAAAGACTGATGTATTAAATCCTGGAGTACTGACTTTAGTTTATCGTGTGGAAGAGTAGTATAGAGAGTACAAATTTCAAATGTTTTGACACTGTTGCAGTGGTTGAGTTCGGTTGAACATAGATATTCTAAGAATTCTGAGTTTTGAGAATCCACATCGGATTCACTCCACTTGTTGAGTATACTTTATCACTATATATCTTGAGGCTATCTCTGACTGTAGTAAGCAATGAAGTGAGGAACATAGAAAGGGGCTTTATTGTGCATTTGACAGACCCAGCAATGTATCTCTGTTTGTAATGGCATTTATATAATTTAGGTACCCAGTACATACAAGGCAGGTAATTGTTCTCTTCACTCAAACTGATACCAAAGGAAGACAATACTGATTTGTGATTGTTTAGTATGTCCTCCCTTGGTATGGTGGAAACATTTCAGCCAAAGAGTACAAGTACTGCAAAACCTTTGGTGAAAAGAAAAAATGCCACTCCCCGTACACACTTGAATACCGAAGGGGTGACCCCTGTAACTCCAAAAACTGGAGCAGTGAACATTGGTGACAAGAAAGTCAATTTCATGAGTAACCAGGGTCAAGTTAACAATCAGTATATGCCTATACCTAGTATCAAGCAGTACCACGAATGCCTCAGGTAAATAATACAGGTATGAACACTCAGATTAGTCCAACACCATACTCACCATTTCCAAACCCGTACTTACAATCAAATATTGCCTATGCCACAGATTCCTGTACAAAATCAAAATCCAAACCTAGCCATATCAATTTCAAAACATTAAGCTTAATATAAAACCAAACCGAATGGCTTATATGAATCAACAACAAAGTAGGTCAAGTAAATCAATGGCAAAACAACTAAAATTTGATGGGACAGAAAAAATGAAGACTGGGTATCATCTTATGTCAAATTCAACTTGTATGCTAAATTATACCAATGGAATGAAGCCGAGAGAAAAGTACAATTATGTTTGGCAATTGTATGTACCACAGGTAAATTCTGCGCAGCAGTTCTACACAGAGAGAAAAATATTACATTTCTTGAATAAGTTAACAGAATGAAAAAACAGTTTTAATTTGAAAAAGTTAACTCCAACTTTGCGAGTGCAATTTATAATGCTAGACAATCTGAAAATGAAGATATTGATGAATGGGCAGACAGATTATTGGCATTAGTAGATAAAGCATTTCGTGACTTGCCCGATGACTATGTACAAACATATGTAGTTACAAAATTATGTCAAGGGTGCAATGATAAACAAGAAGCCAGTTCTGCTGCATCTTTTCAGTCTAAAACAGTAGAAGATTTTCTTGAACGGATGAAATGGTTACAAAATACAAATCAAGCAATATTTGGACTTACTAGAGAGGCTCAGACACAGGTTGATAATCCCAAAATTTATATAAATGTTGCTACAGCAAATTCTCAGATGAAAAAGCAGTCACCGACAGATCGGTCTGACAATCAAATAACTGATATAAAATCTGTGATTGAAGAAAGTGTAAAATTACCAATAGGTTATTTACAAACAAGCATTGAAGATGTCAAATCAAATGTTCAAAACTTGAACAGAGTTAAGAAAGGTAGAGCAAAATACAAATCAGGTTAATAACACCGAGTGACAGTGAAAACAATAGATATAGAGACAACACTAGTAATAAAAACACTTATAACACAAATAAAGATAATACTTATAACAAAAATAAGGACTATTAAGATAACAGAAATAGAGACAATGTGAACTTAAGAAAGAGAAATGTATGATGTTATAATTGTTCAGGATTTGGTCATCATTTTGCCCTGGAATGCCCCCCCCCCCCCCAAATGCTGCAGGGTCAGAAAATAAGCCAAGTGTGTTAAGGAGGCTCACTCCTGATGTTGTTTATATCAAGGATTTCTTTAAACCTGTTTTAATTTACTAAGCATTGAAGACTAAATGAAATGGTAAAAAGAAAAATATAGGTCCCTGTGCTTTTTACCGAGATACAAGCCATATCAAAATTTGGCGGGAAATGGATTTCTCTGAATTTTCCCCTAATCTAACATCAAGATTATTTTTTGTGTAAAAGAAATTATATCAAGAATTTTATGAGTACTTGCATTGTCAGGTGTCTTAATTTGACCTATAGAACATATTCATGAAATAAAAAGTTGGGGTCCGTGTGCAAACTTCTTCAGACCATTGAACTGGACAAACCAGAGGAGTTCCCAAATCTGACACAGATTCAAAAATGTGACGAGTGAGCCTCCTTAAAGCTAAATCAGACTAAAACTGATCAACACAATCCCCCAGAGATCAGAACAGTAACACGTTAATGTGGAACCATGACTTCAGCAAAAAAAGAATAAAAAACAGAAAGGGTAAAAAGGTGAATAAAAGTCCAAAATTAGGCGCCGAGGCGGAGACAGGTGGACAGAATGTAGCGCCGTTACCACGACCCGATGAAAAATTTTAATAATGGTGAATCAAAAACACAAACGAAAGTAATGGAAGGTAAGTCATTAATAGTAGGTAAAATGAGTGGCTCTTCATTATTGAAAATTAGTTTAGTTGTTATGAGTACAGCAGTACAAGCAGCAGTTGACACAGCTGCTGAAGTGTCAATTATATGAGATAAGTTTTATCAGTCTTTGAAGTCTAAACCTAAAGATCTTAGAGAAAATGTTGTAAATACTGCAGGTAGGGGAATGCAAATGAAAACACCAAAAGTAGGTACATTTGAGACATGGATAAGTGACAGGGGATACAAAACTGAGTTGTATGTAGCACCAATCATTGACGATATGCTACGATATGCTATTAGGATTAAATTTTATATATAGTTACATACAAAGTTGCTGTTGATATTGGAGAATTAAAAATTATTATTGATTGTAAAGAATTAAAAATTATTATTGATTGTAAAGAATTAAAATTACACTTATATAAAACTGCAATTATTCCGGTTGTTGCTAAAGTTTCAATTCCAAACAAAACAATATTACCGCCATCCTCAGTAGTACATGTCAATGGTAAATTTGACAGACCTATAGTCCATGGGCTGGAATAACCCTCTGTTCACCCCCACTTATGAACCGCACCCATATTTGTCAGTCCTTCTATATCCCCTCTTCAAAATTAAACATGTTAACATGAGCATAACCTGCGCGAATGTTGGAACAGGCTCCTTTTTTAGACCCACCCAACGAATTGTTGGAAAATTGCGTTTTTGATCAATTTTATTTCTTCCAATTGCTTCAATTTGTTGATTAGTACCTCTCAGTTATGAAAAAATTGTATAGAATGATAGCCCATGGTATTAGCTTTATAAATATTCAACATAAGTACCATTTCTATACCCAATATGTTATAACAAATTGAAAAAACCCTACCCCTACCCCTTTGATATGATGACGTTAATTTTAAGATTTATCTCAAAATTGTGTAAGTTCAATGGTCCTTAGAAACCAGTTTTTTTTTCATTTAATAATTCTTGGAGTTGTTTTTAGTCTTTTAATGTCATTTCTTGAAAATTAAGCATGTTAACATAATGTTAATATGTTTGAATGACCAAGCTATCACTTTTTAATAGACAAATAAAACACACTTTTGAATATTGTCGTTTTCGACAAAGTTTTGTCCCTTTTTTGTCTCATCTTATTTATGAGTGGTTCAAATTCATGAAAAGTTGGTATAAAATGGAAAAACAAAATGTCTTCTTAACAACTGGTACAAATTATGACAATTTTGAAGTATTATGAACTTCCTACATCCATAAAACCTACCCCTACCCCAACAAATATACTCTAAAATTGTCAATTTTTTTGTATAGTTTGCATTAAATTACATGAACACGCAAATTGTGTGTTGTTTATGACTAGGTTGCATGAATTATATTGTGATTTCGTACTTTAACAGCCATTTTTTGACTTAAACTCGATATCTTGCCCGAAATTGATGAAAAAATGAGCATTTTCTACATTTCAGATTTATTTGGATATAAGTACTTCTTTTATTACAACTTTTGGAGTAAGGCTTTCCACATTATTTGATTTTAATGCTGCTGATGAGAGATGACTCCTTGAAACACGTGTACAGCATAACGAAATTTACTGTTTTTATGCAACTTCGGTATTTTTTTGTATTTCAGATTTGCCCTAAGTTCACTGTTAAAGTGTTATACATGCAAATGAAATAAAAGGGACAACAGGAAACACCTACAATGGCTGAAAATTTTAATTACATGCCATAATCTGCTAAGGAACTACACAGGAAAAGTCTGGAGGATACATCTACAGATATGCCTATTAATTGTTCATAGGGATATGTAAGTTGTCTTAAAACATTGCTTAGAAAAAAAGGAGTGTTTAATGTGAGTCTGAATACCGAAAATCTTACCCTACCCCAACATATGATCCCTAAAATTGTCAATATTCTCACTGTGTTCGCATAAAAATAACCAGAACACGTAAAATGTGTGTTGTATATAACAATGTTGCATGAATAACTTTATGATTTGGTATTTTGACAGCCAATTGTCGACTTAAACTCAATATTTTGCGATAAAATTAATGAAAAATGGGAATTTTCAACATTTAAGATTTGTCCGAAGTCCACTGCTAGATTGCTATATATGTAGAATCCGGAGGATATATCTGTAGATTTGCCATCTAATTGATCTAAGTGATACATTAGTTGTCTTGACACATTGTTTGGAAAACAAGGAGTGTTTAATGTGACTCTGAATGCCAAAATATTACCCTTACCCCAACAAATTTTTCCTCAAATTGTCAATTTTTTGTCTTTGTTCGCATAAAATTAACTCAAACACGCACAATGTGTATTTAATATGACAATATTGCATTGATTGCATAAAGATTTGGTATTTTAACATCCATTTGTTGACTTAACTCAACATTGTGCCCGAAATTGAGGAAAAATTGGAATTTTCAACATTTCAGATTGGGCCAAACTTCACTGTTAACCCGTTATATATGGCAAATCTGGAGGTGATATCTGCAGATGTGCCAATTAATTGATCTAAGAGATACATTAGTTGTCTGAAAAAACTATTAAGAAAATCAAGGAGTATTTAATGTGACTCTGAATACCGAAAATCTTACCCCTACACCAACAAATTTTCCCTAAAATTGACAATTTTATGTCTTTGTTCGCATAAAAATAAACGAAACAAACAATGTCTGTATTGCATAGAGAAATGTTGCATTAATGTTATCATGATTTGTCATTTAAAGTCCCACTTGTCAGATTAAACTCAAAAGTGATGAAAAATGAGAATTTCAGAATTTAACATTTTTCCAAAATTCACTTTTAAATAGTTATATGTGGTTAAATGGGAAGATTTGTCTGCAGGTTTGCCAATTCATTGTTCTAACCGAAAGTTATCTTAAAACAATGTTAAGAAAAGCAATGAGTGCTCAATGTAACTCTAAATACCGAAAATGTACCCCTACTCCAGGAAAATAATGCTTAAAAATCCCCAAATATGCCTGTCTTAAATTAACAATGAAGGGGTATGGAGTAAATGCAAATGAGAGAAAATCTCTACAAATACATGGTAAAACACAGCAATGGAACAACGCTTTTATTGTTGTTCTTCATCTTGAAGTCACCATGTCTGTTCATATATGTAAGCAAAACATACTAATATTTTTACTTTTTTAAAAAAATGCATTTGATATATCGCAATATCAATTTTAATGCAGAAAATATGGGTAAAATTAATATTTTGAAAAAGAAAGGAAATGGGGTAAATTTCAAGGAGACAACATCCCATATCCAGGTTAATACGACCAAAAACAAAGCATCTATTGGGTCACCGTACGGTCTTCAACACAGTGAGGAACCTCACACCATATAGCAAAATGGAATAAAAAAGATAACAGGAAACACCTACAATGGCCGAAAAACATAGCCACATGCCAGAAAGTAAATAGGAACTGCACAAGAAAAAACCCACAATAAAAATACAAAAGACAAACATTAACAACGATAGGAACTCGGGACAGCCGGACTTGGTACCGGCACTAGCAAAAGCCAGCGGTAGGGTTAAACCGGTTTATGGGTACCCAAACCTCCCCTTTCTCTGTCCCGTTTCCCTATCGTAGAATAAACATACGAATAAAACCCATACAGGTAGACTACTAACTCCATGACCACAATCTAAAAAAGAAAAATGGGGGACAAAACGTAATTTTGAAAGATGGGTCAAAGAGTGCTCGCCGCTAAACTGCCGGCTAGCTCAAGGAGCCTAGTCTGCTAAAAATGGCCCCCAAACCCTAAATGGCCCCCAAAAGGTAAAAAAGTGATTAATTCAATGGAAGCAAACCACATCAAATAACCCAAATATCAAGAAACTAAAATTAAGTACAAAAATTTTTAGGCTTTGTCAATTACTGCAGAAATTTTATACAAAATTATCCGGATATTGCAAAACCACTATTTCATTTGACAGGAAAAAATCCGTTTGAATGGAAAGGTGAACATACAAAAGCTTTTGAAACCTTAAAACAAGCTTTTCAAACTACTCCAGTTCTCATATTGCCAACAGTTGATGGGAAATTTATACTCGCCACAGACGCGTCAGATAGTGTAATTGGAGCGGAGTTACTCCAAATTCAAGACGGAGTAGAAAGAGTGGTAGCATATGGTAGTCTTACTATGCGCCACCGAAAAAGCGGTAGTGTACAGCCCGCAAGGAGTTGTTAGCTATTGTACGTTTTACTCAACATTTTAGACACTATTTACTAGGCCGGACCCTAGTAGTTTGCACTGGCTAATGAATTTCAAAGAGCCACAAGGACAGCTAGCTAGATGGCTATAAATAATGAATCAGTATAACATGAAAATTGAGCATAGAGCAGGGAAAAACACATTAATGTAGATGTGCTATCCAGATTAGAAAGAGAAAAACCATGTAATGAAATGTCAATTTTTATTGAACCACAGAAGTTGCCCTGTGGCGGTTGCAAACACTGCAAGAATTTGCAAAAATAGACAATGTAGTACCGATAGCTTCAGTAAACTCAACGAAAATAAAGGATTACAGAACTGTTATGAAAGAGACTCTTTGGAAAACGATCAATAGCTATAGAGTAATGAAACAGCAGAAATGACACAAATAGTTGAGCTATTGAAAATCAGTACTTCGAGTTATGAGAGAGTAGGTATTAACGTCGATATCGTTTATAACGGTACAAAGTCCACTGAGACAGAAGCTCAGTACTCTTTTAGTCAGTTAAGGGAAGCACAAGAGCGTGACAATGATTTGAAAATTATTAGAAAATGGCTTGAGAATGCAAAAGAACCAGAGGATAAAGTTTTACAATTTAGCAAGCCTGCAGCTAAAAGATATTTTATCAAGAAGGAGAAGTTCTTTTTTTTACAAAAAGGACTACTTTGGCAAAAATCAAAAGCCAATTTTGAACGATAAGTCATTCAACCAGAATTTAAAGAGAAAGTAATGAAATTGAATCATGACTTTAACAGGCCATGCTGGTGTCAACCGTACGAGGATAAGAATCAAAACGAAGTACTATTGGTACAGAATGACTTGATGTTAAAACATGTCCAAAGTGTAACTTGTGCAAAAAGGCTAGTAGAAAACAGAAATGTCCAATGACAAATTTTCATGCTGGAGAGAGTATATATAGATTTTCTTAGATCGTTGCCAGCTACGAAATACAACCATTTAAGTTATGGTTGATCAATTTACCAAGTGGGTAGAGATCGTACCACTACCGTCACTACCGTCAAAAACTGCACAGGATACATCTAAAGCTGCTGTGAAAGTATTTTTCGCTCGTTTTGGATGTCCGTTTACTATTCATAGCGACCAAGGTCGAACCTTTAAAAGTGAGCTATTCAAATCAGTGTGTTAGACACTGGGCATACAAAAAACGTGAGCAACAGCTTATAGGCCGTCTGCTAATGGACAAGTTGAACGTTTTAACAGGACACTAATGGATGGTGTGAGATATTTTGTAAATCATTTCGAAACAGGCCGAGATGAGTATTTACCACAATTAGCAAGTGCTATTAGATCGTCAGTCAATAGGATGACTGGAATGACACCTAATCAGATGATGTTAGATCGTGAAATATGTTTACCAATAGACCTTGTTTTTGGAAAAATTAGTAGGAAAAATGCAGAGACAGAACATGAATATGTGAAACGTTCAAAGGAAGTCATACATAAAACGCATGAGATAGCTAGAGAAGAGTTGGAGACTAATCAGCAGTAAATGAAAAAGGACTGTGACTTGAATGTTCGCAAATCAGAGTACAAAGTAGTTGACTTTGTGTACATTTTGGAGATGGCAACACCGAAAGGCCGGTGTAAGAAATTGGACCCTCAGTGGAAAAGTCCAGCAATTGTAGTCAAGAGAATTACTTCGTATGCTTACAAAATGAAAAATGCAAAGTAATGTTTACAAAGTGAAAATGCAAAGTAAAGTGATGATACTCAACTTCGAAAGAATGAAACTGTGTAGGGACAGGAAAACTCTGGCTTGGATTAGAAAGGATAGAGATAGGTTAGAGAAAGGTAGAAATAAAGATGAATTAACTGGAGAAACATTTTGTGTGTGTGCACAAGATGATACATGCACTTTTATGATACAGTGTGATCTGTGCGATGAGTGGTATCCCGAGGACAACGAGGAGCTTCCAGATTGTTCCACACGAGGTAATGGCAGGTTAAAAAATCTCCCCAAATCTTATCCGCTTCATCCCGGTCAAATCTCAAACTTTTATCTGGAATTGAGGCCCTGTGAATACTTGCCCAACTCTCATCCACCATATAGTGATACAAGTAAAAGAAACATGGATGTTCCTAAACTTCACAAAAATCCCTACAACATCGTTTTATTTCGGCATCGAGGAACTGTTCTACCACTAATTTATCCATCCATTTAACCAGCGCGTTCACCTGTATTAAAAAGTTAGTTATCAAATACTGTGAAAAAACCTATCAAAACTCTGGTGTAAATTATTGTTGGAGTGTAAAAAATTCCATTGAAGTTCTAGAAAAATTACAATCAATAAAAAGACAAGTTTCGTCTATTGACAGTTATGATTTTTCTACACTTTATACAACCCTTCCACATAAATTGATTAAATCAAAATTGGGACAACTTATTTAATGGTGATTCAAATTTTCTGGTCTACAGTTCATTTGTTGTAATAAAAGCAAGGATTCTTACAATAATCATAGTTCCTTGACTTGTGATGACATGATTAAGGCACTGAATTTTTTGCTGGACAACATTTTTGTTCGTTTTGGCAACATCGTTTATCGACAGGTCATTGGAATTCCCATGGGTACAAACTGTGCACCTCTCATTGCAGATCTTTTTCTGTTCTGTTTCGAACGGGACTTTATGAAAAAACTACAGAATGGAACCGTACAAAACAGTGATCAACTTATTTCAATTTTCAACGATAACAGCATGTACATCGACGATATCCTTACTATTGACAATCCCCAGTTTTTAGACTATGTCGACCTCATATATCCGCAAGAACTGAAACTTAATAAAGCAAACGATGATTCTAAATACTGCCCATTTCTTGATCTTACTATCATCATTGACTCTGGCAAAATTAAAACTTAAATTTATGATAAAAGGGATGAGTTTGATTTCACATTTACTAATTTCCCTTTTCTTGATGGCGACGTTCCTGTAGCTCCATCATACGGGGTGTATATATCACAACTAGTACGATTCGCACGCGTCTGTTCTACTCTTGACGACTTTAATGAGCGTAACCTTACTATCACATCCAAACTTTTACAACAAGGTTACAGATTTCATAAACTGATTAACACCTTTAAGAAGTTTTATAGAAGATATGAAGATTTGATTTCTAAATATGGTGCGACTCGCAAACAGCTTATTACTAAGGGCATTTCTCATCCTCGATTTTATGGAAACGTTGTTAAAAAATGACAAAAACTGATAAAAAATCCAGAAAAACTGGGACGTAACTTACATTCTTTACGTAATAGGGGATATTGACAGGGTATTCTTCAGGATTCCGTTAAATTGGCTTTGGGATCCAATGACCTGAAGATATAACAGGTATACTGGCCTCTCACTGATACTGCCGATGTCTACTGAAATATATGATAATTCTTTACCAAACCCTTCGGGGAGTTTTGAGTTTGATCTTTATTCCGTAGTGCGACAGTGTTTTACCAGCAGACTAGGCTCCTTGAGCTAGCCGGCAGTTAGCGGCGAGCACTCCTCGACCCATTTTTCTAAATTACGTTTTGTCTTTTCTTTCCTTCTCAAGATTGTTGTCTTGGAGTAAGTAGTCTACCTGTATTGGGTTTTATTTGTATGATTTATTATACTATAGGGAAACGGGATAGAGGAAGGGGAGGTTTGGGTACCCATAAACCGGTTTAACCCTACCGCTAGCTCTTGCTAGTGCCGGTACCAAGTCCGGCTATCCAGAGTTCCTATCGTTGTCCATGTTTGTCTGTTGTCCTTTTCTTGTTTTTTTCGTGCGATTCCCTGGTGGATTGTGGCATGTGATTGTGGTTTACGGCCATTGTAGGTGTTTCCTGTTATTTTTCTTATATTATTGTAGCGTTGATCGACACCTACCAATGAATTCCGCTCAAACCGGTGCTAGGGGCCGTCTTGAACTTATTATCAGTAATGAGAAAAGTTCATTGTTGAAGGCCTCATGGTGACTTCAAAATGAAGATCAACAATAACAGCATTGTTCCATTGCGTATTTTTGCCATGTCTTTGTAGAGACTTTGTCTCATTTGCATTTACTTCACATCCCTTCATTTTAATTTCTTTACATCACTTATGTAAATTCGGTGAATTTGATGGCGATCAAAATTTGAATTTTTGGAAAAATGTTAATCAGTTCCACGCTTGCGGCAAAGTTTGTTTCAGATCGGAACCAAATTAGCAATCTTAATAGGGGACCTTGCATGTTTAAGTAGTATTCCAGTTAAGAGTCAGACAGTGGGCGGCACATCAAAAATTTAGAACCTGTATTTTTTTGCTTAGGTGTATTCATCTGTACATAAAAACACATCCCGAAAAGTTTTTACATTTGAACATGGGTTAGGTCTCGGGATAATTTCTGACTGGTTATATAGAGAAAAAAATGGCGGGAAATTTTTCTTTTCACTTTACAATGTAACTAAATTTTGACGCTTATAACTCAAAAAGGCAAAATAACATAGAACTTTTATCTATCAAAGTGACGTTTTCTTTGTTATTTCTATAAAAATCAATCATCAATTTTTTTCCTCAATGTGCCACGTACCAATGCACCTTGCCTGTTTCTTCGACGGACTGTTTAATCTGTTTTCAAAAGTTCAAGAGCAAAGAATGAAAATTGTTTTTTTTTTCGATAGGGCCCAACAACCCTGGTAAAATGTTTTTGTTGTATCGGAACAAAATATGCTATCTTCGAAATTGACCTTCCATACATCATTCCTGTAAAAATAAAATTTCAGCGAATTGAAAGGAGATGATGAATGTGATAATTGTTTACTCCGGATGGACGGCGTACGTTTAGTTATTGCAAATCTCACAATGACCTTTCTGATAAAGTTAGCTAAAATGTCCTAAAATTCTGACATGCGTTATCGAATCAAATGCATTGGCACATTTCAACCTCTTATCAATACTTTGAAACAACACAATACCAAGAACTGCTTGTAATCTAACATTCTCCGGCGAATATTGAACAATACTGACGATAAAACAAAAACTCACACACCAAATATGAAGCGTTGTTCTGATCATTCAGTAAATAATTTACAAAAATTCAACAAATTCAAAGGAATATAAATAATTAAGTTGCCGTTAATTAAGTATCTGCATGCGGCTTTAAATATAAAGTAAAAAAAAGTATTCTTCATGCAGTTTTACAAAAATCTACATGTCACAAATGTATACAGGCCAAATTAAAACTGTATTGGATTTTATTATGTGAACGTGTTTAACCTTTTGGATCTAGTATTGATCTTAAAATGGAAACTTTCTGTCTTTAAATCAAAATATTTCTCATGATTTAAAACCTAATATTATGTCACAAATTTCATCTAAATTTCGAATTTAATTGATATCATGTTGTACAAATGTAATCAAATACACATAATAGCAGTTAACACTACAATGGCAGAAAAATACAATAACAGGCTACAAACCACATGGGAACTGCACAAGGAAAACACAAATGAAAGACAAAAGACGGCGTGGTACCTGAACTAGCAAAAGTCAGTGGTAGGGATAAACTTGTTTATGGTTACACAAACCTCCCATTTCGCTATCTTTTTATCTCTCTTGTAAATATTGTGTACGTTTTAAATCACTTTGAACTTAAAATTGGAGCACCTGATGATACCTCAGTTTTTATAGGCCTTCACACTGCTAGTTCTTTAGTTTTGTAGCTTCTTGTTCATTTTTGTTTATTTGTTTTGTCTTTGTCATACTGTTTCAATTCGCGTTGGTTGTGATTTGCCGTGATTTAGGATTTATGATTTTAAGATCCCCCCTTTGTCGTTCTTGCTTCGGTATTCGTTTGCTGATGTATTGGATGGATTTCTACAAAATAAACAATATAATAATGGCTTCCATTTTCGGATCCTAGACATATAAAAAATAAGACTTTAGAAAGGAATATTTTTTCCCAGGTTTCATTTGCCCTGTCTTTGGACTTCGAATTTTGTGAATTTCACCCCTTTGTTCCTTCGGTATTCCACTGCCGTTGTTGCATCACATGTCAAGTTGTCCAGTAACCATTTTTTGTCAGTATAACCTTAACATTTGACCTACTTTCTACAGTACTTTCTCGAAAAACAATAGGTCCTTACAATACTATATTCAAGTTCAATTTTAATATGATTTAAATGTTTTGAGTTAAATTATGGAAACAAAATGTTAATATTACTGCGTTTAGACGGCGCTAACTAGTCAAAAACCGACATCTTTATCCAATACACAACGACAAACAAGAAATTATAAGGAAACTCAACTTCATTTGTAATTTATAGGGCAAACTCGAGAAATTTCCATATCCCTTTATTTGTTCATACTGTTTATATCTGGAACTGTGTCCGTGAATATCTTTATTGCAGAATGACAGAGAATGGTAAAGCCACAGTCCCCTGAACTTTATTTTGGAATCATAAAAATGTTTGTTTTACCTTTGATGTAATCACTGTCATCAAGCTTTTTAAAATCTTGATGCCCGTAAAAAAGCTCTAAAAGGGGCTGCTGGCTGTCATGCACTGCTCCTTCGTGTGCTTCAGGATCCATTATGCCTAAAATATAAACATAACAATGAAAGGATATGGAGTAAATGCAAATGAGACAAGGTCTTTATAAAAACATGTTAAAAATAAGCAATGGATCAACGCTTTTATTGTTGTTCTTCATCTTGAAGTCACCATGAGGCCTACACAATTTTCGTTATTTCGTCAAATTCCAACACATTCAACACACTTATTAAGTTTCTAATTGCATGCATATAACAAATATATGGTTTTCATTCATGTTCCATCGTTCTCGCTCAATACGAAAATCTAGGAAGGAATGTTCAGATTGTCTACAGTATTATGATACGTCTGAATATTCCGGATATTTGCGGCAAAGGTTTATAGTAAATTCAAACAATGTTAATATTCGCCCCCAATTGAAGACGTACACCGTCATTAAAAATGGAGGACACAACATTTCTGTACATCTGAAAGGTTACATCATTCATCATCTATGTACATGTAGTCACCCAGTGAAATTATTTAATCGTTATCTCGTTATTTTGATGCAATCTCTTTCGGACGGTGCTTAGATGACTCTTGAATAGGAGACATGCATATATAAATTCTTAAATGATATCAAAATTTTTTATGGCTCAAACATCGCCGGAAAGAGGACTTTCCCATTGTTCCACTATACTAATTATCATTTTGTACTTCAGATCATCAATTTAGATCATATTTGGTTATTTGTTCTCTATCAGTTCTAAACATCTTTTATTTTATGGTCTCCCTAATGTTTGGATCTTATCTGCACTGATTAGACATAAGTTGTCGAAAGGGCCATATGCAGAAAATAAATTTGTCAAATAACTATTTCAGTTCTCGAAATTTGCCTATACCAGCACATTTCTTTAATAGAAGTATGTAGATTTCGGATTTTTTGGGGAGAAAATAAGATAAAGTAGTGTAGGCGTATGGTCTTCATCTTGGGACAAACGTATATTTCTACCAAATAAGGGTATTATGTAACTCGAGTATCGTTTATTTTGAATGGACAAAAAGCATGAATGTTTTTCTATTGAAACATAATAGATGAATTTGATATTGGTCCGGGTAACGTGTATTGGATTATTTTGTAATTCACACTTTCTAGATGCGTTTGGTATCAGACAACAAATATTACCCCTTTAAATTTTTTATTCTGTTTTTATTAAAGTCAAATCCATGTTTCTACAAATATTTCACAGCATCTAGAAAGTACATTTTGCTAACAATCTTTATCATTGGAACCCTTTATTTCACAATACTTTGCAATTTCCATGACTCTACTTTTATTATCGTTGTGCAAGACATAGGTAGGCACAATTTTAAAGCAAACCTATTATTCTTAAATTACTTTAAGACTTTCCCAAAACCATCAGAATTAATTTGTTTATTGCTATAAAAACGGTGATAGACAGCAAATTGTGCACAGTCATATGGAACTGAAAACGACAAACCCAACTTTAGGTGTTGTCCGTGTTGTTCATTTTTGTATAAGTGTGTGTCTTTATTTTCTTTTCTGCGCCATGTTATGTTTCTTTGTTTTTCCAACGTTCCTATTGGCATTTGATTTTTTGTTTTAGACTGACGGTTTGGTTCTAACTTACTTTACCTTGCATTTTGACAATTACAACTGTTTATATCACAATCTATAGAAATATGACGGACAGTTGTGAGTCGACTTTGATTTTTTAATAAATTGTTGACGTACATTGTTGACATAAAATATTATTACAAACGACAGGTGCTTATGTAGAACCATTTTCTGTTAAACCATTTTTCTTAATTTTTAATGAGTCAGCCAAAAAATGCATACTCTCTGTACCTGCATTTCAAAACATAAGTCATTTCGAAATATAAATGTTTTTTTCACTGTATGTAAGAAATGGATTTTATCTGCACTGATGAGACATATGTTGTCGAAATGCGCATATGCAGAAAGTAAATTCACAGTAACTTCGGTATTAAGTTATTTGTTACCACTTGGTCGATGCCACTGCTGGTGGACTGTTAGTCCCCGAGGGTATTCACCAGCCCAGTAGTCAGTACTTTGGTGCTGACCCGGGGCCCATAATTTTTGAAACCTTACAATATCTACAATTTTGTAAATTTTATTGAAAACTAAGGAGTATCTCCCTCATGCAAAGCTCTGTCCTTAGCTGATTTTGGCTTTACATTTAGATCACTTTGGTTATTTGTTCTCTATCAGTTTTTAAACATCTTTGAGTTTATGGTCTTCCAAACGTTTAGATTTTATCTGCACTGATGAGACATAAGTTGTCGAAATGCGCATATGCAGAAAATAAATTCACAGTAACTTCGGTATTCAGTTATTTATTATGTAAGAAATGGGTGATGGGGAAAATCGTGCAGTAATCTTCAAAGCCCAAGGCATACTTCGATTTCCAGGAACAACGAAATGATATAGGTCGGTGGTTGAGAGAATTAAACGAGGGGACTTTGTTTGACGAAGTTACTTTTGACAAAATTACAATAACTAGGGAAAATATTGTTTGATTTCAAAATAGAGTAGATTGCGTTTCAGACCACCCTTCTCTACTATTTGTAAAAAATTGACAAATTCAACTATTATTTTAAACATAATCAATTTCAACTCATTGCAAATAAAAATATTAAACTGTATTTCAGTAGTAGTACGTATTCTAAACGTTATTCATGTTTGTGTCGCCTGCTGTAAGCACAGCTGGCACATATCGTCGTCGTCCTGCGTCTTGAATTGTTTTTAAACCTTAACATCTTCAAAACTACAAGTTCAATATTCCTTCAAAACTGCAAGTCCAATTCCAACCAAACCTTGAGCAATAGTTATTAATCTGATCTCAAGGTGCACCTGTATTGTCAATACCCCTACACGATATTAATGTAAAAATGTTTAATTTAAGATGTACTACGTAGATATTCATTTTCATTTGAACACAATTTTAAGGAGGGGGTACAATTTTGTGATCAACTCATGTTAAAGACTATAATATATTTTTCTCTTTAATAAATGATAAGAACAAAATAATATGATGATTACTTGTATTCGTATTTTGAATAGGTTTATAATCTAGAACTATCACATTATACATGACCACCTTGAACGGGTAAAGTGACAAAACTTGCTACCAGGGATCCGCCGGATTTACTAAATTCAAAGAGACACATTTAGTTATGGTGAAAAAACCCAGAGTTTGTGCCCTATGATGGATGAAATAAGAAAACGATTGAAAAAAAGACGAATTTCATTAAAAAGAATTGATCTTTTTCTTTGTACATTAAGGTATTGTTGTAAAAATGTTTGCTACAAAATAAAGAACAATCTCCTTCCAATTATAATTATTTTTTTTACAAGAACCTTCAGATCATCAGCAGATGTCTCGTGAATTTCGAAACAACCAGTTGTTTATTTTGTGTCGACACCACAACTAATCATACAAAATGACACCAACCCCCTTTTTAAACAAAATATTATCTAACAAACTTAAAAATCTATTGACTCGTTAAATAAGTTATGTTTAACATATATTTCACAAAAATTAGATATCGTACTTTATTAGAACATCTTAAATTCATACATATGACATAAGTATTAATATTCTAATGAATAATAGTACGCCCCCACTAATTAACCTTGCATTTTCGTTTATTTCACAACATATCAATTTCTGATAGTCCATTGTGACATAAAGCATATACTGCTGAATTAAATATTACACAAAATACGGCAGGTGCTTATGAAGAAATTTTAGACTGTCACATTTTATGTTAAAACTAACTATTAATTTCTCCATTTGTCAGCAAAAAAAAACCGCACATTTCACAACAAAGTGATTGAGCTTTTAAAACGTACCTGATTTGGTTTTACAGGTAATTCTTTGACATGTACTAAAGATATTCAATAGTTTGGGGTAAAGTAAAACGACTACAATCTGTCTATTTTTACGCTCACATTGTTATTTTCAACGAAATATCGCCTAACGAAATGAAATTTGCAGACTTATTAAAAACGTCACGTTTTAGAAATATTTCACAACAAACAGAAAAACAGTTATGTAAATTTTGTGTTTTTTATACGAAATGTCGATTTTTATGCTAATATCACTTTTGTGACAAAATATTGCACAACGAACTGATATTTTTATATTTACAAAGATTTTACAGTGACAAGGAGAAACTGTTTTTCGTAATTTTATGAGAAAACCCGTGTTTAGACATTCAGTTAAGCATGAAATGAATAATTCATCTCGATAAGATGTTACAAATTACTTAGGATAGACAGATGAGTTTCTGAAACGAATAATAGGGGTGATTTATTTTTCGTCGCTGTTTAAAGTTTTATTTTTAAAAACACGCCTGATTTGGTTTTACAGGTATGAAATGTACTAAAGATATTCAATAATTTGGGGTTTAATAAAACAACCCCATTATGCAATGCTCCGTCACTTTCAAACCCCATGAATACAGGGAATTATGTGGACCCAAGAATGCTATATCATCCATCGACCCATACCCCATGAATGCAAGGAATTATGTGGACCCCAAGAATACTAGGGACCATCACCCCATACCCCATAAGTGAGGAATTTTCTTACCCCCATGGCACTTGACTACTAATCCTACTAATAACATAAATAAAGTTACATGTATAGCACAACACTATCATAGAAATTTCAATAAGAGGCTTTTGAGATGTGTTTGTCAACGGAAAAAAGTTCTATTACTAGCTATACGAAGAAATCGATTGATAAAATGTTTATTTGTAGCGGTTCAAGGCTGTTTTTTCGTCAATTAATTAAATAATTGCTGGGTAGGGGAAAAAAATTAAAAAAAACACTTCAATTTCATAAATAGTTTGTTTTAAGGTGGTACATATTAATTCCAATAAGTCAAGACTGATCAGGATATTCTTGCTTACTGGTATTTTAGGTGGTCGTTTCCGCCTTCAATTACACCAGAGTTCATATCTCGAAAGTCTTCTTTTCTGTAATGTTGTTTTGTGATCAAATGGCTTATGATGGTTTGTTCGTTCATCTGATTGATCAAGCATCCAGCCAATATATGTATATGTATATACATAAAATATATACCACTACACCACCAATTCCATGTTCAAATTTCGGTTAATTAATATACTTAACTCTCATATTACGTGTCAAAATAAATTTGCAGCTCACTCTATTTTACATCCCTTTGGTCTCCCACAGAGATGGCGTGGGCAGTGTAATTTGTCTGTAATATCTGTGCATTCGAAGAGCAGCCAAATCCCTCGGTGGGAAGGCAATGTCGATATTCATTTCTCTAATTCTAACCCCGTTGGGTTCCTACGATATACCGTTATATACATAAAATGTATATATATTGTCTTGTATTCGTGTAATAAAATGGAAATAAGTTAAAAATTGATGCAAAGCATCAATTCGCCGCCAAATTAGGTCAAGTAGAGTGTATGTCTTGGAAATGTGTTATTGTACTTTTATAGTACACGAAATATAAGCTCTGACCTTAACTTAAACCAATCATTGAACCATGAAATGTAGGTCACAGTGACGAACACTCTTGTTTAATTTTGTTTTCTTTCTTAGAGACATCTGCATGCAAGATAACATGATACTATCTCTTATAGTACCTAAGATATGAACTCTGACCTAAATTCAATCAGTGTCAGTGGACATGAAATTAAACCCTTTTCCCTCAAAGACATCTGCATGTAAAATTGTTTGATCCCATCTCTAATAGTACATGACATATGAGCTGTCACTTTAACTCTTACCATATATCTAGGTCACTGTGGCCTGATTCTTGTCACTACTGCATAAGATGACAGCCCTTGACATGCTGAACATTTTTAGCGGGAAGGGATATCGGATATAATTTTGAAAGGGGACCACCCAAGGATCATCCCTGCCAAGTTTGGTCCAAATTGGCCGTGCTTTCAAAGGAGATGAAAATAAGAAAAGTTTATGATGGATGACAACGACGAATGCTTCATGGTGGCAATAGTTCACATGACCCTTTGAGTCAGGTGAGCTTAGAACCCCTTTTTTAACAAATGGATTGGATTGTAATATTATATATATATTAGTATTATTAGTATTTCTTTTTTTGCAAGAATCATTCTGTTCATATTAAAAATTGGTTAGCTGAAGCTATTAAGGATGATCACTCCTCAGGTTTGTGAAACTGTCTCTGACTTTCGGAATTCTCATATTTTATCCATCATGATGCATAAGAAAATTTTGCACACGGATCCCCCCTTTTCTTCTCAAAATATGTTTGTATACACCTTGAATAAACTTTTGACAAAATTTGATGAAATTCTTGATATATCTTCATTGTATTTCAAAGAGCGATTGCTCAAATGCAAAGTAAATGAAAAATCTAAAGGAGTTCGGTTTCCCGCCAAAATTTCAGGCACTTAAATCTCAAAAACGGGCACACTGACCTATCAAT
>MJUU01057811.1:1483-12693 GCA_002080025.1 Modiolus philippinarum | reverse complement strand
ATCTTGATAAATAAACACAAAACGTGCAAACAAAAAGACTGCCTCATGCAGATACACATTCCATACACATGATAAAGATAAAAATAAAAAGAATATATATATTATATATCTCAAATTTACACTTTAGATTCAATCAGACAATTACTTATTTTTTTTCAAGATCCATTTAAGTAATGTTTTTATGCAAACATTAATTAAAAAACAATTACATGTATTCAATTCTGCGTGGAGGTCGTACTTGCATGTATATTTTGTATGTATATTTCACAGAATATACATTCATGCAACGATCACAGGTAAGTGAATGTCAAAACAGGTAATTTTAACGATGATATATTGTGATATTATAATTTTTAATATATATTGACGAGACTTTATTCACATAAACTAATTTTACAACGACAAAGAGAAAATACAGAATAATATATGCACACAATATTACAAAATTCGTTACAAATGGCAAATGGATCAGAAAAAGGAAAGAAATTATGTTACAATTTTAGAATTACTAAATAGTTTTCTAGAAAAGATAATTTGATGTAAAAAGATTGAATTTAATAAGTTATTGGAATTTATCTATCTACATCTGATTGCTTTCAACATAAATCAGATAATACAGTTACATCATCAGATAATACAGTTTCCCATAGATATTACGTCTGATTGGTTGATATTAGAAAACATATAATACATTTACTAGCACGCCAAAACCACAAAAATGCAGAAAAACTGTATTAACAGATAATGCTATGTTATCTTGAGATAAAACATCATTACCATATAGATTGCATAGAGACCTATGTATAAAATATTTGAAAGTACTTATCAGGAGCTAATGAGGAAACCTGATAATACATGTTTGATAATGTGCGCCAAAACCACAAAAATTCAGATAAGACAGCATTACCTGAGATAATGCTATTTTATCTCATTTTTGTGGCTTTGGCCTGCCATATGTTTGGAGTATTTAAAAGCCATACCAGTTAGTGTTGCGTCAAAGGGAATGGTACGGAAAATCGCGAGATTCGGACTCAGTTTACAACATTTGAAGATAGCATTTTCGCCCGGCGGAAATGAAGGAGTGACCCGTTTGTTGTCGGAACCTTTTAACGGCAAACCGCGTGTGACCAATTCTTCTTGCTATAAAAAATTACATAGGATCATTGACAAATTAAACTGTTTCAAAATATGAAGACTTGTCTCATATATAAAGAGTTAGTTATGTAATACTCTGAAAAAGCATGTGAATTACTTTTGGAGTGCAAAAAATTCCATTAAAGTTTTAGATAAATTGAAATCAATAAAGAAGTTTCTATTGACAGTTATGATTTTTCTACACTTTTAAAACCCTTCCATATAAATTGATTAAATAATGACGATATCCTTACTATATCTAAAAAATTGGCCATCTCCTTTAATCTTGCTAAAACTGAAACTGTTTTGTTTAGTCGGAAAAATGCAATAAGTTCTCCTATTTATTTTGGAGATGCAGATAATGTTGTAAGTGATGTGAAATCTCACTGCCATTTGGGTCTGCATTTCCAAAATGATTGTAAATCGAATGAACATATTATGTATATTTATACTAAAGCTTTTGAAAGACTAAAGATATTGAGAATGCTGAAGTATCAAGTAAATAGAAAAGTCTTAACCACTATATATTTGTCATTCATACGTCCAGCCTTAGAATATGCAGATGTGGTTTGGGACAACTGTATTATTGCTAGAGTCAAATCTGCTAGAGAGTGTTCAAATAGAGGCTGGTAGAATTATTACAGGGCTTCGGGTAAATTTCTCAAAGTCAAAAATATATGAAGAATTAGGGTGGGAGCCATTACACAAAAGGCGTGAAAAACATAAATTGATTTTACTATATAAAATTGTTAATGGTTTTTTTTCGGAATTTCTCTATGACATAGTACATCATTTGACTATTCCAATGACCTAAGGCAACCTGTCTCTGCAAATAATTTAAGAATTCAATTTTGTAATACTGTTTCATTTAGCAAAAGCTTCTTGCCTAGTACATTAACACTTTGGAATAAGCTATCACCTTTGGTCAGAAATAGTACCACTGTGGAATCATTTAAGCGAAACTTAACCAAAAACAAGTTAAAGTGAAACAGTATTTTGATTCTGGTGATAGAAAAGAAAATATTATCTATTGCCAGATTATGAATGAAGCAAGTAATTTAAACATGCACTTATTTGACCACCATCTTGCAGATAGAACAAACTGTCCAAATTGAAATGCTTCGGTTGAAACCCATCACATTATTTTCGTTACTGTCCGTAATATAATAACTTAAGACAAACACTTATCTCAAAGTTCACTGTACTAGGTATTGAGTTTGATATTGACAATATCTTATATGGTAGTGATGGTCTGACTGTAACACAAAATGTAGAATTAATATCCTCTATTCATAAATACATAAAAGGGGGTAAAAGGTTTATTTAACCTGTATTGAAAAGGGTTCTTATCATGTGATAGATACATAATATTACACGGATATATTGAGATGTTGACAATTTTCATTTATTTTCATTTATATTATTTTGCTAAAAATAATTATAAGGTTTTTTATTGAGCATTTATTAACAATAATACATAATAAATTTTTGTCATATTTAAATTATTTTAAGAAATCAAATCATAATGACAAAAAAATCCTTAAGGTAACAAGTCAAGCTTAGCATAGTTTGAATTTAGGTTATTCCCCTTTGTATATAATCTCAGAACGTCAACATGGTCAATGAATTGACAAAATTATTTATACTTCTACATTTTCCCTCATAATATTACACTTAAATCTTAGAAGTTGAAAAATTGTTAACAGTTAAATTAAAATATATAAAATAAAATAATTAAAAAAATAATAAATAAAATGAAATGTACCACTATAAGTAAATGCATAATAGTTAATGTTGTATATTATGTAACTGCTATTATGTTCTGTTGCTTGTTGCCTTATGTACAGGGAGAGAACTTATATAGGCTGTGCCTGCAATCTATTAAATAAAATATTGTTTAAAGTAAAGTAACAAAAATGTTGAACTTTCAACTATCTTTGTTTTAGAGAAAAAAATTATATCAAAATGTTTAATGATAATGACAAAATACCAAAGTCACTGATGAGAAATGTGAACAGAAACTACCCACCATTAAAACAGAAGAAATTGCGCCTTCCAGGCAGGCAAAAAGGGGTTAATTCAATGCTCCCCTGAACCTGTAGCAGAAGGATAAACAACAAGGCAAAGGAAATTGCTGCATTATATAAATGTATAATTTAGCAAAATGTGAAAGAAGGCTAAAATCAAAGAAGTGTTGGCTATTCTAATGTACACCCTGCAAAGCAAGGACATTTTTAAATGTTTATAGTGATTTATTCTTAAATACACGATACAAACTTTTCCATAATCAATGAAGGGATATGGAGTAAATGCACATGAGACAAAGTCGTCTCTTCAAATACATGGTAAAAACAAGCAATGGAACAATGCTTTATTTGCTTTTTTTCATCTCTTAGTCACCATGCGGCCTTCAACAATGACCTTTGATTATCCACATGTTGAGTTCAAGACGACCCTAAACACCTGTTTGAGCGGAATTCATTGCTAGATGTCGAGCAACGCTACATCCATGTTTTTACATGTCATTGATGCGGGGTATTCAACAAACAGAAAATTAACTGGCAGAGTGTTCTTACAATTAGTTGCCCGACTAAAGACCAACAGAAGGAAGTCACAACAAATAAATAACCTAAGGAATGAACGGAATTAAAAATCCATAATACTCACCTACTTATCAAGATAAATGTATCAGAATAGTGAATAAGATAAATGGAGGACTAAATGCATGTTTTAAAGCATTAAAACTTTCGACTTCTCCACACTTTACACTACTATTCCTCATGAACAACTAAAATCTCAGCTGAAAGGTTTAATTCATAGATGTTTCTTACGTAAGAACGGTGAACGAAGATATAGGTACATTGTTGTATGTAGAGAACAAGCCTACTTTGTGAAAAATAACTCCGAATCGGAGAAAAAATATACAGAGGAAGAAGTGATTCAAATGTTAGAGTTTCTGATCGACAATATATTTGTCCAGTTTGGAGGACTTGTTTTTCAACAGACTATCGGAATTCCTATGGACACAAACTGTGCGCCTCTCCTAGCCGATCTGTTTCTTCACTCTTATGAAGCCGGATTCATCGAAGGGCTTCTTCAAAATAAAGATAAAAAACTGGCACAATCCTTTAATTTTAACTTCCGTTATAAAGATGATATTTTGTCGCTAAATAACCATCGCTTTGGTGATTTTCTTCATTTGATCTATCCAAAAGAGCTTGAAATTAAGAATACCACAGACACTTCTACATCAGCCTCGTTCCTTGACCTTCACGTTGAAATTGACAACAGAGGGAGACTTTAAACTAAGCTATACGACAAACGCGATGACTTCACCTTTCCAATAGTAAACTTCCTTTTTCTTTGTAGCAACATCCCAACAGCGCCGGCATATGGAGTTTACATCTCCCAGCTCATTCGCTATTCAAGAGCCTATGTTCGATACAGTGACTTCCTTGATAGAGCCCGGTTGCTCACAAATAGGCTACTTCAACAAGGGTATGTTACCCAAAACTTGAAATCATCCCTCCAGAAGTTTTACGGTCGATATCACCATCTTGTGGACCGCTATGGGATATCTGTTTCCAACATGACAACAGATCTTTCCCTTTAAAGCTTAATTGTTGTTTCCTCTACCGAATTTGACTTTACTACCGGATTTGACACGTTCAACACGGAGGGTGTCTGATAAGAAGCAGGAGATGCTAACTCTACCGGTGCACCTGATCTCACCCATGGTTTTTTATTGGGTCCGTGTTGTTCATCTTTGTGTGTGAGTGTCTTCATTTTTCTTTTCTGTGCCGTAGTCATGTTGTGTCTCTGTTTTTTTTTCGCATTTTTTGTTTCTGGTGTTGCCATTGTCCTTGGATTGTTCGCTTTTGGATTGACGGTTCGGTTCTCACTTACTTTACGGAAGCAAAAGATATAACCAAACATTGAGTCATGCTATGTTAATTGCGCAGTTAAAGAAACGTAGTTTATTTCATTTGTTGAATAGTTTCCTTATTTGGTTAAAAGGGACTTTAATAAATAAACCATTATTGTATATCTTTTTTATGATAAACACAAGACATTTAAATGATCTTGAGAGAAACTTAAAAAGGAAAACTATATTCTTGTGTAATGATATAAGCAACATTTGAGTATTGACCTAGAAGAATAGAAGTTATTTTTTTCCCCATTTTTAGCTAAACTTTTGAAAAACTGTATTTTCCATTAACCACCTGAAGTTTAAATTTACCTTTCTAGAACACATCTTCAAAGCCTTTTATTTTTCTTTGCTGCTATGCAAAATTTCTTCATCAATCAGACTCCAAACGTTTTATATTTTGACTGTTTTTTCCAAATAAATGCGTTGTCCGACAGTTCTGTTAATTTTTGATTTATTTATATGTGGGTTGTTACAAGTATAAGGATTTTATATTTTGTCGCTTTTATATTCAGTTCTGAATCTTATTTCAGTGTTTTTCTGTTTGTATATTCAAATTGAACAGCTCAATTCCAAAATCTGACAGTTACTTTTGTGCCACCAGTTTGTATTCCAACAATTGACTGGTCCAATTACTTTAAAATTAACGAAGTTGAGCTGATATTGGTCAACTAGATTCTATCCCTCTCATATACAGGAGAGATGGCTGCGATTTTTTCTGCATAGTTGCGTTAAGAATCTTTATGCTATCTGTAAGTGCATGCCAGTAATTTTTTTGTTTTTGCATGGGCACACAAAAACTGTCGTGGAAAAGTTCCTAATTGGCAAAATTTTTTAGAGGAGATGATCTTTAACTATGGTTCCCCATGCACATACACATCAAGTCAAAATCCATGCTGTTGGATCATGATCACAGGAAAATTAAAATAATGACAGATGTTACTAAGTAGCTTAAGTTGCTTAAGATTCAAAATAACCAAAAATGCTTAATAAACAGTAGTAAATTTTGTTATGTTGTACATGTTTTTCAACGATTCACCTCTCATCAATAGCATTACAATCAAGTAATATAGAAAAATATAATCCAAAAATAGTCCGAATGAAGTATCCATTACCAAAAATATCGAAATATGACGACAAATCAAGTACCAAGGACATCACAAAACAAAAATAACAAAAAACACAGATACTTATCTTACTATATATATACAATGCTGTTTTTTTTTTTGATAAAGACAAAATATTAGAAAAAAGTCACTCATTTAAATTTCAAATATCGAAGGTTGAAATGTCACTTATCTTGTAAAACTCGCAAGTTTATTAGCTATAGTAATCAGTAGTAGAAAATTAGAAAAATTATTTTAAAAAGGGAATTTAATAAAAACAAACGTTCAACTTTAGAACAGCGGCATGTTTTGTGATTATATTACAAAATATATAGATTTAATAAAAGTGTTACCACGAATTTGTAGAGACTTTGTCTCATGTTCATTTACTCCATATCCCTTAATAATTGCTTACTAAGACATGTTTTTTTAGACAAGATGACCTATATCCACACCTAAAGAAAATCAAAACATATAAGTGATTTGGAAGTTTCGAGTTGATTTATCTTTAGATCAGTAAATGAGGGGCGGAGGGGGGGAGCAAGGGGGTTCCAATAACAGCATTACAGCGAACTGATTTTTCCAATAACAGATAACAGGAAATACCATGTACAAGTGTATGTAGTTTTATTAACATGACAGTGTTGGTACACATTTTGATATCTTGTATATTTATTTAGTAATCAAAGGTACACTTGAGATTATCAAAAAGGTAACGTGTACCACAAATATATCTATACCATAAAAATATACAAATAGATATATTAACCATATTTATTAGGGTTACCATTATTGTGATAATTGTCTCTGTAAGACACTTATGATGCCGACATAAAACACGTCGAGTCATGCCAATATTGTTGAAATCTGTTACTAAGGACACCCGAAACAAAATCCGTATCACATACACATTTCTATAATGATATAAATTATAAGCAAAAAAACAAAAACTTCTTAAAAACTGGAAAAAAATTGAGCAAAGCTCACTAATATTTAGCCCCTTAAAAGATCAATTCAAATTTTAAACGGATGGTGCACAATGGCAATATATTCTAAACATTATGTGAACGTATCAATGAATTTCATCAAGTGGTCTTGGAGGAGTTGCCGCCACAAAGAAATAACCCTATAGCGGACGGAAGAACGAATAGACACTATGATCACAATATACCTCCCACTAAAGCGGGTGGTATAAACATGTTTGGTGGATTTGCGCAATAAAATGAAATAAAATGGTCCCTTTCTAATTGATTCATAAATAAATGACTGTGTTCAGCTTTTCTAGTAAAACCTATCACAATCAAAAGGCTTTCCACATGCACATTTTTGAGATACGAATATTTGATATGCGAAAAAAAAAACATCTAGCAGAAAAAAAATCATTCGATTTTTCCGGTTAACCATGTACCCTTTGTTACTTTCAATCCAATGACAACCATCGGTCGGTTATCTCCCTGTAACAAGTTAGTTTTGTATAGTTCAAAGTGGAGATAATTAATACCTTCTTTTGATATTTAAATAGAAATTATCCACACTTTAATCATATATAACTAATTTGGTAAAGGGCCGTTTCTCGTTAAACCATTTAGCTGAAGAAACTGTACTTTACGTAAAAGTACCCAATATCAAAACCTTTATTACTTGGACATACCCGGGTGGACATATCATCAAATACATAGTAATCAACATATGCACAGGAGTGTTGATAATAAACAAAATAAACACTTTCTATCGGAAAAGTTATTATGAGTTGCACGTTCAAACCACATACTATTGGCCTATTTCAACCATAACATGTTAAAAGTTCAAAAATCTCTATGTTAAAGAAAATAAATCAAAATCAAAATTATATTTGTTGTATGTGCAAATGAAAAATAGAAATAGAAACTTCCAAGCATAAAACTGTAGGATTTGAACCTCAATACAATGTAGTGTCCATGCGGACAGACGGAGGGACAAGCGAAAAAACAATATTCCCCGAACAAATTAAAATCATGGTGACTTCAAGATGAAGAACAACAACGAGAGCGTTGTTCCATTTGCTTAATCTTACCATGAATTTATGGGGATTTTGTCCAATGTACATTAATTTACTCCATATCGCTTTATTTGTTAATTTGTTATTAAATTCACACAAAATTCGGTATTTTGTTATTTATTATAAACCCTTTTGTAATCCCAACCACTATTTAACCCCTTGATTACAAATGAAGTTTGGGTTACAAAAGTGGTTGGACTAAATGATTTATCAACCATTTTTGTAATACCTAACCGCTTTTGTAATCCATCGCACTTAAGATTTTTTTCAACATAATTTGGATTCAAAAGTACGGGTTTTATTGTACAATGTCACTAAGTAACGATTAACACTTTTTAAGGAGACCCATTGAGTTTAATGAAGGATCACAAAAGTGGTTGGAAATTTCAAAAGAGGATGACTAAAAATTTTTATCAACCACTTTTGAAATCCCTATATCTCATATGTGGTCAAGATATCAAAAGTCGTTGGTTGAATTTTGCCACCAACCCTTATTAAAGCAATACCCACTTTTGAAATACAATTGTATAGGACAACCTTAGATGCAAAAAATACCAAAGTTGAATGAAAAACAGTAGTAAATTTCGTTATGCTGTACACGTGTTTCAAGGAGTAACCTCTCATCAGCAGCATTTAAATCAAATAATATGGAAAGCCATAATCCAAAATTATTTTAAAAAGAAGTACTCATGCCCCAAAAATATCGAAAAAGGAAGCCAAATCCCGTACCAAGGTGCCATACACGGAATGAAGCCTCAGTAATTTCTAAGTGGTTAGAATTTTGATAGAAACAGTACATTTCTGTAACACGATATTTGATTTGGTTGATAAAATTTTTTAGTCAACCACTGTTGAAATCCCAACGCTTTTTGTAATCCCTCATTAAAAGTTAAGTGTCTCATAAAAATGTTGATCTTTACCTTAAGTGACATTCTACAGTAAAATCTGTGCTTTTGAATCTCAAAAATGTTGAAAAAAAATTTAAAGAAAGATGGATTATCAAAAGTTGTTATTCCTTGTCTCTTTGACACATTCCCCGTTTCCCTTCTTTTTCCTATCACATTTAACTACACACCCAGTAGTTATCAAAGTAAAGTATCACACTAAACTACTCACCCAGCTGTAATCATTGTAAAAGTATTAAACTGGCAAATGAGATACATGTAGGACTAAGAATGTGTTTTCCGGAAGTCAAAATTGTACAAAGGTTGTGGCAAGTAATTTAAAATGCGAAGTAAAAGAATAGTGGTTTATTTTATCCTTTTTTGTCATTAGACTTTAAATACTCCATAATAATTCCTTCATTGTACCTTTCATATACACTATTTTACACAAGAGAGACATTTAAATGATATGATCAGGAATACACAAAGCTTGTGTCATGAAATAGTACCGCAAAGATCTTGAATGAATAGTGCAGTCTTTTCTGCTAAATTATTGTCAATTATTTCAAGTTTTATCCATCTGAAGTTTTTTTTTAATTTTATTTTGAGAAGAAGATATATTTCCACAACCTTAACTTTCACTTATTTGTTCTGGTATTTATAAATGTAAGTGATAGCAAAATTCGGTCAAATTTATTTATTTTCAACAAATCAATAAATCTTCACTCGACAGTCTGTATAGGTAAATTTTGTTATACGTCAATAGACCTTGTTTTCTAGGTTCTGGAATAACTATCATTTTGATTTATGTTTATTTTTGATTTTCTGTTTTGTCTTTGTCATGTTGTTACAATTCGTGTTAGATTTCATTTTTTTTTTCATTTCAAGATTTCACCTTTCTCCCCTTTGTGTTTCTGTATTTGCTTACCGATGTCCCGGCACCAACTTCTGTTTTTTTCACTCACAATTTCGAGACATTTGATGTTAGTTTTGAAAAGGCTTGATAAACATATGATTTGGTTGCTACTTTTTTATCCCCGCACTTTCGAATGAAAGTTCAGGGATATTGTCGTTGGCCTCGTCCGTCCGTCCGTCCGTCCGTCTGTCCGTCCCTCCGTCACAAATCCTTGCGACGCGAACTCCTCCTACATTTTTTGATTTAGGGTTTTAATTTTGTTATAGAACTGTTGCATATATGCTGCAGATACACAATAAGCTTTTGGATTTTTGATATTGGTCTTGGTGCAAACAAGAGGCCCCAAGATGTCCATTTTGACACGTGTGGCGTGCGACGTAAACTCCTCCTACAATTTTGGATTTAAGGTTTGAATTTTGTTGTAGAATTGTTGCATATGGTCTGTAGATGCGCAATAAGCTTTTGGATTTTTGATATTTATCTTGATGCAAACAAGAGGCCCCAAGATGTCGATTTGACAAAGACCACAAAATGTGGATTGTGATACATATGGCATGCGACACAAACTAATCCTACATTTTTGGATTTATGGATTTCATTTTGTTGCAGAGGTATTGCATATAGTCTGTAGATGCGCAACAAGCTTTCAGAATTTTGATTCCGGTTCCAACTTTGGTAAATTTCCTGAAAATGTCATAGACTGATATTTTTGGACATTTTAGCATATAATCTTATATTTTGGCAAGTATTTGGAAAAAATAAAAATTCTGAAATGGTAGAATTCAAAAATGGGATTCCAATTTTGGTAAATATCCTGAAAGTCTCAAAGACCACTTATTTTGGGGAATTCTACCTAACAACCATACTTTTAGCCTTTCTTTTGATAAGGTTAATCATTTTCACTAATTGGACTTCAAAAATATTTGATTCCAATTTTGGTAAATTTTCTGAAAGTGTCAAAGACCACTTATTTTTGGAATTCTACCTAGCAACAATACTGTTAGGATTTGTTTTCATTAGAGCAATCATTTTCACCAATTGAATTTCAAAAATATTTGATTCCAATTTTGATAAATTTCCTGAAAGTGTCAATGACCGCTTATTTTTTGGAATTCTAACTAGCAACAATACTGTTAGGATTTGTTTCTATTAGGGCAATCATTTTCACCAATTGAATTTCAAAAATATTTGATTCCAATTTTGG
>MJUU01057809.1:88562-108025 GCA_002080025.1 Modiolus philippinarum | reverse complement strand
CCCCCCCGCTGATCCTATAGTCAGTCTCCTTCGCAAATTTCAAACCATATTATACCGTACATATTATAGTTCATATAGTACTTTTCAGTAGAATTTTTCCAATATCTACTTCCAGAGTGGAACATAAGCGTTGTTCCCGCAACGGAATATCATATCATAATGTTCCCCTCTTAACCTTGATTGGTTACTAAATGTATTCCAACTGCAGATACCTGTTATTGCCATCGTAAGATTTGCTGTATTATATGCAGGAAAACTGGTATAGATGTGAAATGGCTGCTTCATAATTATTTACTCAGAATTTGAGAAGGTGACAATATGTACCGGAAATGACTATAACATATTGTCGTGGACGACAATATGTGCCGGCGGCAATATGTGCAGTGGCGACAAAATGTGCCCTAACAAGGTTATCAAATAAATAAATAAATAAATACAGAAGTAACAAAGTAAATTAAAAAAAAAAACATATATGGCATGTTTACGTACGCCAAAACAGCACCTTAATTCTGGAATACTTGTAGCAGATCTGGATAACTGGATAATGTAAATCTATCGAATGTGTCAAATTAGTTCTTGGTGTACCTCTCTCTATGTACGGGTGTGTGTGTGTGTGTGTGTGTGTGTGTGTGTGTGTGTGTGTAGAGGGGGCAACAACACAAAAACAGCTGTAAATCATCATTTTCCTGTTCACATTATCTCTTTTATTTGTGTTCTAATTACAAAAATAAATATGAGCAATTTACTATTATTTAGGGATATGAAAATCTGGTGTTTCTTTTAAAATACCTAATTTAATGCTTTGTCGTGGTCCTTTGGTCTCTTAGCTGTATCACGTGTAAACCCAACGATAGTATGAATTGATATTTTGAACTAATTGAATAGTGTATACATGTTTCGTTCGTCAAGCAACGAATTCACCACATGTAAGAACTGATAGGAGAATTTTCAATTTTAAAGAAATGGAGTATTAGAAGGTGACCCGAAATGGTTAAATCTGAATGCCGTTTATCAGTTATATCCTTGAATGTTTTTTCATAGACCGTTTATAAAAGAATTTGCGAATTGAATTATATCCGTTCAGGCTAGAATTATTAATTGACATAGAATTTATCAAAATTTTAGGACAAATGTTCCAGCAAAAAATAGGTATAAATATGGGAACAAATTAAGCGCCACTTTTAACTTTTTTTTCCCTTCATTAGTATGAATAACTAAATACCGAAGTTACTGTGAATTTAAATTCTGCATATACGCATTTCGACAACTTATGTCTCTATAGTGCAGATAAAATCTAAACGTTTGGAAGACCATCAATTCAAACAGGTTTAAAAACTGATAGAGAACAAATGACCATTATGATCTAAATGTTAAGCCAAAATCAGCTAAGGACAGAGCTTTGCATGAGGGGGATACTCCTTAGTTTTCGACAAAATTTACAAAAATTTAGATATTGTAAGGTTCCAAATAGAATTGGCTTTTGGGTCAGCACCGAAATACTGACTACTGGGCTGGTGAATACCCTCGAGGACTAACAGTCCACCAGCAATGACATAGACCCAGTGGTAACAAAGCCATGATGCCATGATATTAAAATTTCAGCTTCCGTTGTTGAGATGATGTTCTTCTCATTGAACTTTCCACAATTTAAGGATAAAATAAGAAAATAAACTCGAAATTAAATAGACCATTGATGAATTATTATCAGCATTTTACCTGGAATTATATATAGAATAATGGAAGTATTAATTTCAAAAAATGTTTAAAATGCATAAAACCAAACGGAATCCGAATGATCAGTCATATCAAATATAGCTAAGGACAACTCTACGTTGGAGGGAGTTAATCTTTCGGTTCCAAAATTTACATTAATTAAGATAACGGTAATTATCTAAATTATATTGAATATTCTTTAAAAGTTTAATTGTATCTATTTTACTCCGGTGTATAGATTGATTTGTTTCTACAAAGTAAAGATGATGCCAGTGGAAATATTCTTTGAATATACACTGAATATTCTGTGAAAATTTTATTTAATTTCTCTGAGCGGTCTAGGAGTGGTTACCACGAAATATGTCCCCTATTCCACAACATTCGACAACATATAGGGCAAGTTAATGTTCCAAAATCCATTTTATTCCAAATTAAAATAGCTGGAGCACCATGGTATTATGCTTTGAAGATTCTAAGAAAATTTCATCGCATATCATTTAGGAGTTTAGAGGGAATTTTTGCCCAATAGCGGACGAGAAGATGAACTAACGATCAGACACCATGATCACTATATACCGCCCCGTTAAAGGGCGGGGTGGGATTATCGGACAAACACTTTGAGATCAATGCCATATAAAATAGTCAAGTATTTATGATAAAAATTTTAGTAGTTTAACTTTTCACAAATATAAAAGCGAGGAGAAGAGCAATCTGCATCATTCCATTTCCAATTCCAGGCTTTGTGCAACTCTAAACAGTCTTCATTTTGTCCAACATTATCTGGTTGAGATCGATGCCAGTTGGCAAAATGTGTTATCGGTTGTCCGGTAGATTGCCAAATCCAAGAACCCTCCGTATTAACATCAGAGCCTCCAACCCAAAAACCTGAAATTCAAACACTCTTTACTATATATTGCATAAAACAGTGTCCTGTTAATTTTGCTTGACGCTAAAGGTTATAATTTGCATTTAATCGTAAATTATATATCGGGTATGTGTATCAATAAGTACAAAACGCTCGATTGGACGCGGATATCGGAAATGTCTGCACGTTGATATCAGAAATTTTAGACAACGAACCTTTTTCATGAAGTTGGAACATGTGCAATTACGTTTATGTATATTTTTCGTCTGTGTCACTACTTAGTTTATACTTATTTACTCTTCGGTATCAAAGTTGAAAAATATGTTGGCTCATCTAAGATTGCTTTACAGTAGTCTCTGCAAAAGATTTTGAGAAGTATATGTCAGAATGCAAGTTTCACCAAAAGGACAAAATACAACACCTTTATCCTCCAGAACAATAACTATTTGTTTCCTCTGGAAATAAATGGCATGCAGATATTTTTTCCAAAGGAAACAAAATATGATGCCTATGTTTATGATATAAATTTGTCCTACTTTTGTTAACATTAACAACTTGAAGCATGGAGAAGTTCATAGTTAAACTAGAAATGAATTAAAGTTGAATGAATAAAACTATTTTCAACGTTACTATTAGATAAACATATTATGAACAAAAACAAGATGATACAACATTCAAGGTCTCGTCTCGACTCGACTCGTAGTGAAACTGCTAATTCAACCGACACTACCTGATATAAGACGTACCATTATACTGTATGAATTTCTATATCACAGAAATAATTATTTGAAATTTTCTTAAAACGGTCCGTAAGTCTCGTTCAATTTTGAAACTTCCGGGTACAGAATTTGTATGCGTATAATGAATTTGGTACTTTGGTACGAAAATAATATAACGTTTCAAACACATCATGTTTTGGTAGAAAACATTTCGAATTGCAATTTTATCTTGAAGTATCGGGGTCACATGATATCAATTACAGACACCATTTATAGAAATATTTCATCAGGTTTACGGTACCCTTTTAGTAAAATACTGACCATGTATAGCATGGCAAAAAAGTAGAATGAACAAATGCTCTGCTTCATGACACATGTGCCAACCATTATGACGGTAAAACGGAAAAAGAAAATGTTTTGAACAAATGCAACGTCCATAATATTCAAACAAGGAGTAATAAGTGGATAAAGTAAGTGAGAATTGAACCGTCAGTACAAAAGAACAATAACTCCGTAACAGCTTAACGAACAGAGCCAACTAGCGTAAATGGAGCCTAATATCCCCGACTTGTGGGATATAACATATCCTAAACGTGAAAAAAGACCCAGAAATCCACGCAGCCAATCCAGAACTGGGTGTGTCCGCTGTTTACTCAGTTCCAGCTTATATTGAAAGTGTATTTGATGTGAGAAACAACGAAAGTTCCTTGAACAAAAAATTGTCCATTAGCTTTGGACGATTCAACCCTTTGGTATGAATGTTATGAAACAGTTTATTTTATGATCCTACTTCTCTATTTGAATTCGCACTTTTGCATAGAACAGAGTATAAATATGTCTGTATTGTTTTTTTAGTTCAGGATTGAACTAAAACTTACAGGAAATTTCAGTTACACATCATTTTGTTTGCTCTACCTCGTTTTATCGTTTATCCCCAATTGAAGGCCATAGTGTCCGAAACGTTGGGCTGTTCTATTATTATTTCTAGTTTGTCTATTATTTGTACATTTTGTTTATTTTTACCTTTGAATTAAGGCTTACTATACTATTTTATTTTGTTCATACATGTTAATCGGCGGCCATTGCACACATATATATTTTTAAAAATAAATAAAAACTGTTGAAAAAACTTCAAACGACCAATGGCACTAGAATTTACCAGTTTTACAGTATAAAGAATTACTACTTGATTCAGGATATTTTAGTTTCGGTATTTATAGTTATTGTACCTGCAATTATGTCTTCGAAGTGTAATCAGGATATTGCAGAGTTTCGTTGCTCTGAATTCGAAGTGTTATAAAATAGCTTTGTTACTTAATACCAGAACAGTTACCTATTGTTCTATGTGCATGCGATGAACATTCTTTATCCAAAAACAATTCTTCGTTTATGTCGTCTATAGTTGCGAGGTGTGCTTTTTCATTGCTACAATCCCACTACAATAAGATAATTAATAATAAATCTACTGAAAAATTCAAATTCAGGAAAGTACCAGCAACTGTATTTCCTGATATTTGTCCAAATTCCATGTGCTAATACTCGAATGAGCGATATGCAGACGTTCACTTATATTCACATCTAATCTCATTAGCCATCGGAATCTGATTTAGATGGCATGTAACGTTACAAGTTTTCTTTAAAATGTACCAGTAATGACAAAATGGATATACAAGCGTACAATTATTTTGTAAATTATGAGGTCAGATTAATGAGCTTTCTTTGAAGGACCGAGTGTACAACAAATAAATTCCTTATCAAATCTTGCTATAAAAATACCGAAACAACGACAGTAGAATACCGAAGGAACAAGGGAGCGAAGACTACAAAAATCGACCTCCGAAGACATGGCAAAAACGGCAACAGAGAAAAACAAAGACAAAACAAGGGCATGAGACAGCTACAATGCACGGAAATAAAAAAAAACGACATCAAAAACTAAGGCACTCATAGTGTGAACTCCCATGAAAACCGGGAGTGACATCAGGTACTCCGGAAGGGTAAGCATGTCCTGCTTCGCTAGCGGCACCCGTCACACTATCAGTGAGTAAATCCAGGGTTGAATCAAAACCGGTTATGTCAAATCCGTTAAGACATGAAATCTAGCTGGAAATGTCCGTTTTCATTTGGAACACAGACACGTCATATCTATCAATGATATGATGGTGATTAATGTTTTCATTTCTATTGAAGTTCTTATACATGCGTCTTGAAAAAGTCTACTGCAAAGCAAAATACTCTCCATTCGTAAACGTAACAATGAGATACATCGGTCGCTTATCTCTATTTACCAGGTCAAAAACAACGGCAGTAGAATACCGAAGGAACAAAGCAAGCGATGACCACAAAAATCGAAGTCCAAAGACATGGCAAAAACGGCAACAGAGAAAAGCAAACACAAAACAAGGACATGAGACAGCCACAAAGTGGAGGAAATTTTTAATTTAAATATCAAAAGAGGCTGTTGATATGCTAATTAAAATCATCTCCACTTTGACCATATATAACTAAATTGATACAGGGAGATAACCGACCGATGTTTCTCTGTAACTTTTGTACATGTTGCATGCATTCTGTCAAATCAAACGATTTCCGACAAAACGAATCAACAGCAGATTGAATAAGTTTTTCAATTCAAACTGTAAGAATATTAATAAGCCAAAAAATTGAATATTACAGTTGATTTTTTTTTGCAGCCCTACCTGTTGTTGAAATAATATATACCTCAACGATCCATTGACCATCATTTAACATCGTTCTAATTTTGAATCAAAAATGAATTAAAAACAAGATACAAAGAGAATCAAAATTCATCATCATGGAACTAACCGATATTACATTTGTCTTTCAACTACATTCTGTAACAGGGTAATTTTATTAAGGGAATGAATACCACAATGGTCGTCATATTGTCCTTGTTTGACTTCGGTTTGTCATTGCTTTCAAAATTTATTATAATGAAAAATTATACTAATTACACTAAAAATTCTATTCATTATTATTATTTTCACAAAGAAGTTCTCTACCATACCTGAGCATTGTACCATGTTTTCTCATTTGTTACAAACAAATAACAGGATCTTCCATAACTAAGCCAATTCATCGGACAGTCTGAAATTAAAATCAACTTGAAAAACTGTGAACAAAGTTCACTAATAAATACCCCCGCATCCCATTTGTTTCGAAAATTGAAAATCAATAAAATCAAATTCTGATATAGGAGGTGCACATCAACATTATGTCACAGACTGTGTAAAAATTCCATGCAAATATATTCGGTGGTTTAGGAGGAGTAGCGGATAAGAGATGAGTACCCACTTGTAATATGGTCTAATATGATAGCTAAGTCTTTGTTTTGCAATTTCTAAATGTCGAGGAAGGTTATATCCACGTCTTTTTCTAGCCATGAATGCGGGATCGTCAACAATCATTAAATAAACTGGCAAAGTGCTCTCAATCACTGCAAGCCGTTGTCCGACAAAAGCACTAGTAAGGCATTCCTGAAAATTTGGTTGAAAAGTACCAAGCGGTTTAGAGGGCAATGAGGATAATGCAAAACATTTTGAGCCATACAGAAGGACGGAGAGGCAGACAGAAGGACGGGCGAAAGATATTTAGAAACATTGTAACGATTTGTCAAATCATGGTTACGACTGTTAAACTTCTTAGTGACAGGTCGTCAAATTAATATTTGTGCTCAATTTAAAATGGTTACTTACCATTTTGCACCGATCCTACGGAAAACAAAGAAAAATTCATATTATAAGATCAAATATTTGCTATTTATTAAATAAATTATACGAAATGCACGTAATTACAGGTCTAAATACCAAAAGAAGGGAATAAAAGGAGCTTTAATCATGTGGAAACACTTTGTAAATCTAATCGTATTACTAAATAATTACATTTCCTGCATTTTCATGTGAATTCCGTCAATTTGATAGGTGAACACTAATTACGTGGCATATCAATGTAAAGTTGCAATACCCATGAAACACATTTGATCACATGTTCACGTGGCGGATTAATTTGTAAAAATAGAATCCTAACGTACATGATATACTTTCCTGTAAAAAAATTGTGTTTTCTTACAATTCGGTTAAAATCTAATTATAAGAATTGAAAGCATTATTTTCAAGTTTCATAGGGATTATGAAAGTGTTGACCGGGCGCGCCTTTTCAACCTGAAGCGCTTCATTAAAAATGTCCTTCGGTCAACACTTTCATATCCCAATGAAACTTCAAAATGATGCATTCAATTCTTAAATAAATAAAGAATCAGCTTTCATTCTGATTTATTCTGATTTACCGACTGTAAGTTTGTCCTTTCTTTTTGCATTTCATAAATATATGTAGTCTTTATTTTTCCCGATTAATAGACTTTGATGCAAAAGGTTAATCATCGTTTGAACTTCTTTTAATCATAACTTCGTATAATACCTTCAATTAAAAATTCTGAAGCTTAAGGATATGACGTCAATTTCAATATTTAAACCAAATACTCCCATCCCAGTAAAACACCTCAAATGGAAATCTAATGATAAGAGAGCTAATTTCAAGCCCTGTTTGTATGATACATGTAAGAATGATACCCAGAATTTGAAAAAAACTAACTCTACCCATTTATGCATTCATATCTTGATTTGTTGAATAGTTCTCCTGCAAAATGACTTCTTAAATAACATACCTTGGTTACATGTATTTCCACTAAACCCTGCATCACAGTTACAGTTAAAACCAGATGGAATGTTATTGCAGGTACCGTGTATACATGGATTTGGATTACAGTCTACAATAAAATAAATGGAAATGTACAGATAGAAATGCATTGGCGCATCAAGGGGTAGGGTTCTTGGGGTTGGAAATCCCTTTTTTCGGAAAATGTTTAAAATTCATTCAGAATTTAGACAAAAAGACAAAAATGGCAAAATGTAGACTAGGAACCCCCTTTTCTGGAACCTTATTAGAACCCCCTTTTATCAAATGCTGGACCCACCGGTGCAATGACAATAAGACATATGTCCATGTGTTATTTGTATTAAAAATGGTTTAATGTTTTGAAAGAAAAATTTGCTCAAATTCATGATGGAGCATTCAGTACCACATTAATTATTTTCAACTTTAAATGTCAGAATAAAATTTATAATGGAAAATTCAGCGAGTATCAGTAAAATATCTGATAAACAATGATATGGAATTTAACAAGAGTATGTGAAAAATCAACAGTTATTAAAATATTTACTCACTATGAGCTATCCTACCAATATTTTTTTTATATATTTAAAAATAAAGTTTTTTACTTATCAAACAAAGGATGCTAGCTATGTTAATACGTATTCTAATACAACAATTATGTAACAGTTAATTTGATTGGTCAAAACTGACCGTCAATTCTACGATGTACATTCCTCGGACAAAGCAGGTTATTTGTCAAGTCTTGTTCTTTGTAAACTTACAACTACTTGAAATGCAGAATAAGACACGGAATTGGTTGCGCTACGCGTCGCCTGTAAACTGCATTTTTGACCGTCAAATCTACGATTGACGCCCCGGGTTTTCAAATAATATACTGTTATTGCTTACATATCTAATACTTACGGTCTTTATTTACAACTGAAACAAAACAAAAATAATGGATTTGCGACTTGTAAAATACAAGGAAGAAAAAACAGATATTTAATAAATACATATTTAGAAACAATTTAGACATTTTCTCTGGAACATAATAAAGGGGAGAAGAGGTGCGACCTGCTATTCATGCCTTTCCAATCATATGTAAAATTATATTACTAATGCAAAAAATTGTGCCAGCAAAAATTTGGAGTTAATATTAGAAGATTAAACGTTATTTAAACAAAGCCATGGCGACTATTGAAATTTCAAATTGTCTATTTCACTCATATTACCGAACAGTTGTAATAAACATTTGGTATCGGGAAAATTTCCTGGCATATCGTATTACTTGATATACATATACAGGCAAAGTAATTGAAGAAGTTTGGAATACAACCATCTGTGTTTTTCATAAAGTCATTAGAGTAACAGTTATTAAGACATTGAGTAAGCTCGATTTCACATAAGCATTCAATATAGAATATAGGACATTTGTTTTTGATACGGACTTTATCACGGCCAGTATCAAGTGAGTCCGTTAAGGCGAGCTTGATACGTTACGCCGGGATAAAGTTCGTTTCAAAAACAAAATGTCCTATATTTCTATTATTGGTATTTCATGATCACGTAATGATAAATAAAACTGTATTATAAGTGGAAATAAGCTGAAATTTTTATTTAAGAACAGTAAATATTTTGTTTATTTGCAATAATTTTTATGGGTTCTTCATTCAAGGTCTTACGCGTATGAACATGACAAATAGTACAAAACATGACGTCAGCATAGCAACCCGCACGTGACGCCTTCACAGTGACCCAACAATTTTGTGATAATAGTCAGTTCAGTAATACTGAGATTATCAGTCTCTGTAGATCGAAGGAAATTTATACAAATTACCGATACTTATAGTTTTCATAACGAGAAAGAATTGTATATCGATGGATATCAACTAGAGTTGTGTAATTTCAAAATATAATAAACGAGCCTTTGGTGAGTTTATTATATTTGAAATTACACAACGAGAGTTGATATCCAGCGATATACAATTCTTTCGAGTTGTTTCGATACCTGTGTTGCAATTTGCACCTCCAAAACCATCATAACATTCACAAGTATATCCTAAGTTGTTGCTGTGACATTTCCCATGATAACAAGGGCTTGAACTGCAATCTTAAGTAATATAAAGTAAACATAAAACAGTAAAACGCCTTTTGATAAACTACAATCTGCCAATATGAAATACAAAGTAGCAAGTAGTTCACAATTTTCTACAAGTTTCTTTTTTTGTACAACTTTCACATCTTGAAATGACAAAGTAATATGATGTAGATCTTTCGAATTTTTTAATTATCAAGTTCTAGGTCATTTATTCACCAACCTTCTAGTACTTCGGTCCTCGCCAGAAAACCATTTTTTTCAACTTGCGATATATAAATTTTATAAAAATTGATCAAAAGTAAGGAGTATCTTATTCTTGCATAGCTTTGTCCTTAGTTCATTCTGATTTACCATTTGGACCTTTTCGGGTATTAGTGCCCTGTATGATGGTTTAGGGCCTCCTAAATATGTTCATTTGCTCTACACTGGAGTAACATAAGTTGTCGAATTGCCATATGTAGAAACTAAATTTCTTTTACTTTGGTATTTTGTTGCTAATTTTGTGATCCTTATTTTAGATAATAATCATTTGACTATTTTAGTTCCAAAATGTTAAGAAAATCATAACGGTTCATTTTAGGCGATCATATTGCAAACTAGAGACTCTCAAGAGCTTTATAGCTCACCTAGCCCATGGCTGACATATATAGATAGTCCAAATAACCGCCATGGTAAGGGATTTCATTTTCAGAGAAGAAGATCTTTGAATGCATTTTCCATAGAGTTCTATATTTAGCTTTATCCCCCCCCCCTCTTTAATGACTAACCAACATTAAAATCACAAACTTTGAAAGGGACCACCACAGGACTAGTTGGCAGCCACGTGGATCTTCTGTGAACTTACTGGGAACATTTAAAAGTGGATCAACAGAGGACAATGGTGACAAGTTTGGTTCAAATAGGAAATGTAGTTTAAGAGGAGAAGATTCCATTAGGGTTCAACGTTAGACAAGTTCTTATTTGTGGCCCTACTGGGTGTGGAAAAGTGACAGGTGGTAGATTGTGATGTACTGAATATTTTTGCAATTAAAACTTGACCTTTTTCTCTAATTGTTTTTAAATGTATAAAAATCACCTAAAGTTTGACCAACAAATGCAATAACTCCTATATGTGTATTCAGAATTTCTTCAAAATTGCCATGTTAGTAGATCTTGACATGCTGAACAGTTTTGCAATAAAGCTTCACGTTTTTAAAATATAAGACAAAAAGTAAAATTTGACCAATAAAGGGCAACAAATCCTATGTGGATATTCAGATTTTCTTCCGAATTTCCAGGTGGGTAGATCTTGACATGCTGAACATTGCAACATTAAATTTACCTTTATCTGGTATAGCCTTTTGATAAAAAATAAAAATATTCAAATTTTTAAAAAATTGCGGAAAAGGGGCCATAACAGGTTTTTAGATTTTCTTCAAAATTGTAGGGCAGGTATATTTTGTCATGCTGAACACTAAATCTCATGTCGGATTTTTTTTATATCTGTAACGGTATTTGAGTTATTTGCCAAAAACAGCAATTTACCCCTATTAGTCATGATAGCCATGTTGTTTGGTCATCGGACTCATTTTGAAACACGATATTCTGGTGATGACCTAGGCGAAGTTTGTTTGAAATTGGCTCAGGGGTTTCAGAGGATAAGAATTTTTTTAGCTCGCCGGGACGCATGTCCGGAGAGCTATTGTCATACCCCTGATGTCGGCGTCAGCGTCGGCGTCGTCAGCAAAAACTTTAACCTTGCTTTTGAGATGGAGACCTTAAGAGATGGGATGTTGATATTTAGTATGTGGCTTCCTTGTGAAGAGAGCTTTCTTGTGGTACCATATTTGTAGACATTTTGACCTTGACCTTGCCACTCGGGCAATTTTTAAAAAAACTTTAACCTTGCCTCTAGAGGGCAGGCTTCAAGTGGTAGGGTGTTCATATTTGGTATGTGACTTCCTTATGATGAGAGCTTTCATCTGGTACCATACTTGTAGACATTTTGACCTTGACCTTGCCCTGAGGGCAATTTTTAAAAAACTTTAACCTTGTCTATAGAAGGTAGGCTTTTAGCGGTAGGGTGTTTATATTTGGTATGTAACTTCCTTATGATGAGTGCTTTCTAGTGGTACCATATTTGTAGACATTTTGACATTGACCTTGCCCTGAGGGCAATTTTTAAAAAAAAACTTTAATCTTGCCTCTTGAAGATAGGCTTTTAGTTGTAGGGTGTTCATATTTGGTATGTGACATTCTTTTGATGAGAGCTTTCTAATGGTACCATACTTGTAGACATTTTGACCCTGACCTTGCCCTGAATGCAATTTTTAAAAAAAAATTTAACCTTGCCTCTAGAAGGTAGGCTTTTAGTTGTAGGGTGTTCATATTTGGTATGTGATGTTCTTTTGATGAGAACTTTCTAATGGTACCATATTTGTAGACATTTTGACCCTGACCTTACCCTGAGGGCCATTTTTTTTAAAAACTTTAACGTTGCTTCTAGAATTAAGTTGCTTAGTGCTAGGGTGTTCATATTTGGTATGTGACGTTCTTTTCATGAGAGCTTTCTAATGGTACCATATTTGTAGACATTTTGACCTTGACCTTGCCTTGAGGGCAATTTTTTAAAAACTTTATCTTTGCTTCTAGATTTAAGTTGATTAGTGATCGGGTGTTTATATTTGATATGTGACTTTCTTGTGAAGAAAGCTTTCTATTACTTCTATTACGAATTTATTGTGCATTGAGGTTACTGGAATCCCCGCCAAGCTATGTTGTTTTCTGACAACTCTTGTTAAGAAAAACTACGACGGACGGACGGACGACGGACGCCAAGTGATGGCAATACCTTACCAAAAGGGGCTTCAAACTAAGCCGAAATAGTATCTTTAGATAATAACAAAATACCGAGGTTACTGTAAATTTTGGTTCTGCATATGCGCATTTCGACAACTTATGTCTCTTCAGTGCAGATAAATTTGGAAGTCCATAAATCGAATTAGGTGTAAAAGTGATAGAGAACAAATAACCAATAAAATCTAAATAGAAAAGCCAAAATTAGCTAAGGACAGAGCTATGCAAGAGGGAGATACTCCTTAGTTTGAAACAAAATTTACTAAAATTAAGTTATTGCATGTTTCCAAATAAATTCTCGGGCCAGCACCGAAGTAATGATCCAATCAATTGTCATTAAATCAAAAAAAAAAAAATTAAATGTTCCCTATTGTTCCTTTTTTTTTATTTATATACTAAGTTCCACAGAAATGCAGCGCTTTATACTAAAAAGCTTTTTGTTATTTTTTAATTAAATTAAATTTACTGTACCATTCCTTTAACTACATTACATTCAAACATTACGATATTCGTTCATTAATTTTCAATATAATCTATCTAGTTTATTAAGACTAAAAAAAATCGAAACTGAGATTGTTGTCACACTGCATATAACTTGCATTAAAGTTATTTTCAACAGGGTCAGTTATTGGTATCTATTATTTACGGAGTTCATATATTTTGCAATCTGAAAATACAATTTGGGTTTTCGGACTAGAAAAATCTTGTTGCAACTGACAGACATTTGTATTTTCCATATCTGCAAGATCCTAAAACTTCACCCCCTTTTTTAAAGACCAAGATCAAGATGAATTTTTTATGAAAAAATATACCTTAAAATAGTGGTTTCTTTAGCGCATAGTACATTTCTGGAGAAGTTTTATTGAAAAATTAAAAAGTGGTTCTTTTCAATTAGTATTTGTAATATACCTTCGATTAAACAATAAAAGCATAGGCTGATCGAAAAGGGTACAATAGTCTATTTACTTACAGTCAGTGGCTGCAATGGAAATAGGTTTTACAACTATATGATTTCAAACAAAATAACATAAATGAACAAATGCTTATATTGGTATTTCCTCTACATGATTTGACTTTACTACCAGATTTTTGACATGTTAAACACGGCGGGTGTCTTATAAGAAGTAGAAGAGGCTTAATCTTAGATTAGGCTGACGGTTCGGTTCTCCGTTACCATTTATTATATAATGCATAATAGACAGAATAATTTCATTAATTGTCTATTCGAACCATAGGCAATTGGGGTAGGTAAGAGAGAATTTTTCCCTCGTTATGTTTTCGTTATTTATCGCTTCATTTGTCTCGCAGTAACACAAATTCTCATCAATTAATAATTTTGAAAAGATTGACTATGGCATCAGAACTAACCAGCAGTTTAATTGCTCATTAGTACATTGTGCGTCGTTTTGGAAATTTTCCAAACTTTTTGATATAATGGAAAATCATGTTTTAACATTTGTAATTGAATTTTGAAATACCATTTTTACATCTATTAAGGGGGTAGGCCTGGGGTAGGAGGAGATAACTCTGTTTTTCACTTTTTTATTACTTACACAAACAAATAGAATCATTACAATAGGTATTACCAAAATTCTGAAATTGTTAAATTTTTCTACACAGCAAATGAATATTTATTTTGTAATGAAATCAAATACCCAACATCCAGTTATTTATAATGAGTGCATTTTACTCTACATTTTGCAATGCTGTCCAAAGACAATGAAAATATGTAAAATCAGATTTCTGCCAAGGGAGGTAACTTAAAGCACAGATTCAACAATTTTATTGATTTTTACCCACTTTATTCTAAATTAAGAATAAATGGGACGGTAGAATTTTCTAGAATTTTAATACATCTTACATATCCTAGTTTTCTTTCTATTCTCAGTTTTTGGTGAAAATTAAACGACAGAATTTGTTACAAGAAGTGTTTAATAGTGCTCAAAATAGAGTAAAAATTTCAGCCTATACTATTCAGAACACCCATGTATTTCAGTTCAAACTAGCTAAATTTACTATCATTATTCATGCTTACTTTCACAAATATCTAAACTACAGAATTTTGCATTTGAAATTATTCTAAATCAAATACAAATTTAATTAGAGCCAATTCTATTCACCACAATCAAGTCCTGAACTAACAAAATAATATGAGGAAACAGGGTATCTTTGATGACAACTAGACATAAAACGGGACGGTAAAAATTGTTGAAAATTGCTGAAAGTTGACATGAACATGTGTAGTTTTGATACTGAAAATTTTAAGAAAATTAAACGAGTGGAAAACTTGAGGCTTCAACAGGTCTACCCCCTTAAGCAAGTGATTAAAGTAATACTCTTGCAATTGACTTGAGCATTCTCTGGTCGTTATGTTCTAATTGTATTTTATTAGTATTTTTGTCGTGCAACAGATGACTGTGGTAGTAAGAACGAACACTGTGCCAGTTACAATCAAACAAGAGCTGTCGCCGAATGGCAGCCAGTTATACCTCCGCTCATTGAACCTTGAATCAACATGGAGATGCTAAGTTAAGTATGTGTGGACATAAAACAAGTGTGGACACAGTACAAGGGTGGACATAATACAAGCATTGGCATAGTTGCAGTGATAAACAAGCTGAGAAATCCTTGACGAAAAATTTCAATATATGGCTATAATTGGAAAAATCAAAGTTTTCGTCAAACAGGAAGTAGATGAGTTATGCATTCGAAAAGGGGAGACACGGTACAACTCATCATACCCAAGCTTCAGACCAAATATCAAATCATTCCTACATACACAAGCTGAGAAAGCCTTGACGAACAAGAGCTGTCGCCAAATGGCAGCCAGTTATACCCCCCGCTCATTGAACTCTGAATCAATATGGTAAGTGCAAATTAAAGTGTGTCTGGACCAAATACAGACGTGGACACAGAACAAGTGAGAACACAATACAAGAACTGACACAGCTGCAGAGAAAAATTAGATAAAAATAAGTGTGAAGGATGGACAGAACGGCATTAAATCGGTAAACAGGAAGTAGTACATCAATATGGCGGAAAAGGGGAGACACAGTCAAGTACCCCATAATTAAGCTCCACGCCAAATATCAAGTGACTGTCATGTGCGGTTGCTGAGAAAAGAGAGACGAAAAAGTCCAATTTAGGAAATTAAAAGTAAAAACGCACAAAGTCGGCAAACAAGAAGTAGTGATTTTATCAGGCCAATAACGGGAGACACAGTATAGGACCCCATACTGAATCATCATACATTTGTACCAAATATCAAGTGGCTGTCATGTGCACTTGCTGAGTAAAGTGTGACGAAAAAGTCTTAATTTAGAATTTGAAAAATAAGAAACATTCAAAGTCGGCAAACAGGAAGTTATGATTCAATATGGCTGAGAAAGAAAGGCGCAGTATAGGACCCCATACTGAAGCACCATACCAAATATCAAGTGGCTGTGACGTGTGATTCTCGAGAAAAGTGTGACGAAAAAAGTCAAATTTGGAAAACGAAAAGTAAAAAATGAACAAAGTCGGAAAACAGGAAGTTGTTTTTCAATATGGCCAATAATAAGAGGCGCAGTAAAGGACCCCATACGGAAGCCCCATACCAAATATCAAGTAGCTGTGATGTGTGGTTCCCGAGAAAAGTGTGACGAAAAAACTCCAATATGGAAATTGAAAAGTAAAAAACGAACGAAGTCGTCAAACAGGAAGTTGTGATTCCTCATAGCCGAAAAGGAAAGGCGCAATATAGGACCCCATACTGAAGCAGCATACCAAATATCAAATGGCTGTCATGCGTGGTTGCTGAGAAAAGTGTGACGAAAAAGTACAATTTAGGAAATGAAAAGTAAAAAAACGAACGAAGTCGGCAAACAGGAAGTTAACATTCAATATAGCTGAAACGGGAGGCGCAGTTTAGGACCCATAGTGAAGCACCATACCAAATATCAAGTGGCTGTGATATGCAGTTGCAGAGAAAAATGTGACGAAATAAAGTGTGACGGAAGGACGGACGGACGGAATGACGGAATTACGGACGGACGGAAAGAGGTAAAACAGTATACCCCCTCCTTCGGAGTGGGGGTATAAAAAGATAACAGTAGCTGAAAGTTGCAATCACAATCCACAAGGGAACTGCACTGGCAAAACACAGATAACGACAGAAACTATATAGGTAGAGCGTTGTTCGACATGGCAATAGATTCCACTCAAACTGGTGCTAGGGGCCGTCTTGAATTTACCATAAGGAAGGAAAAATATCATTGTTGAAGGCCTCGTTATGACTTCAAAATAAAGCAAAACAATAAAATCGTTGTTCAATTACTTGTTTTTACCGTGTATTTGTAGATACTATGTCTCATTTGCATTTACTCCATATCTTTTAATTGTTTAGGTTTATGTAACTAAGTGCATTTATGTAGATGTACATGTCAAACCCTTAGCATTGGGCGCTTAAATACAAAGTGACCAAAAATCGGTTTTTAATATTCTATGACTCCACTGTTCTCATTTTACAAAACTTTTAGTTCTAAAAAAGCTGCCAGCATTCCTCAACAAGTACATGAACAATTTAAGTATTTTGTGTATTTGAAATCTATTTCTTTATCAGACTGAATTGAAAATTAATGGACAAGTTATTGCGATACGTGCGTTGTATTTCCCAATGACCAATTTAAGTTGATCATGTTGATAGGGTAAAAAAAATTCTAAAATACCTTTATGATTTTCACATGTTTGTCCTGTATAACCGGAAGTGCATCGACAAGTAAATGAGTCTGTGTGAGAAATGCATGTTCCTCCATTTTTGCACGGTTGCAGGTCACATAATGATGGCACTGTGCAAACAAACGTAAGATAATTTCTACTTGTAGTAGGTCAAAATGGAAAACTAACGAAGAATCGTGCATTTTTTTACTTCTAAATTTAACTAAATCAACTGATAAAATAATGATTTAAAAGCCGTTCGCACAAAGTTATGACAAACTGCCACTTATATTTTGCACCAACGTAACACGGTAAGACGGTACATATTAAGCAACTTTAGAATTTTTTTTACTTTTCTAAAACCGTAATTGGTGAGTATTGTGTCTTTTTGCATATTGTCTATAAAATGAATCTGAATTAGCTTTGTTATCATAAGTTGTAGAATGTGACGTTTCTCGACGCATCAACAAATTATTGTATTGACAATGTACTTTTATTAAAATATACTGAGTGTCAATGAAAACGTAACACTTAATTTCTCACAAATAACAATTTTCAACAAAGGTAACTTACAATGTACGTGTAATAACACAGGCTTTTAAAAAAACAATTTCCGCACGATTTTTGAAATCACACCTCCCGCAATACTTGGCATAAAATGCACAAGAATACTGTTTTGGCGGGAATTCACGCATGATTGGTTTTCTTTATTGTTCAATTTAAAGCTTAACCCCATGAAAACATTTTCCGACCTCAAATGCTTGGCATTAGTTTTCATTTAATCAATGAATGATGGGGATTTAAAACATTCCTTTGTTTGCTTCTAAAAATGCATTGGTTTTTTCCATTAACTGGCATTACTTTAACGTGTATCTTCTTTGAACCTCGATGAATCAGTTTTAAATTTCGTAAGCTTCTTTTTGGATCGGTTTGGAACATTTGTACAAATTTTCAAATCTTTTAAATGTTTAGAATTTATTTTCTCAAAAATCGCTGTTTTTACCCAAAAATTCAAGACATTGCCATTTTTGACAAATTTCAACTCTAAACAAACATCTTGACAAAATTTGAACTACAAATTTGAAGAACGAGTCATATTTTTTTTTTTAATTTTTCGTCATTGTGATTGAAATGCTCAGACAATTTTGATTTTTGCCACTTAATCAGACGTTGATGCAGTGGCAAATTCTCAAGAGTGGACTAAAAATGCATGGAAGCAAAACAAAGGCTTAGTAATTTAGCAAAGAAATATTCTTTAGCTCGACATAGAAGCTTTCTAAAATATTATATCAGGTGTTGCGTTTTCATTTGCACTCAGTATATTACCCGACAGATGTGACAAAACAATCACAGCAACTTCGGTATTTAGTTATTTATATAATTATATTATTTTATAGATAAAGTAGACCATTTGGTCATTACAAGCATCATATCTTTACATTTAATGTACTTTATATGAATTGAAGCAACTGTAGATGGATTGTTGGTTGTTAAAGTTGAATAATTCCAAAAGGTATTCTTTTCTGTTCTGTTGTATGAAATTACTGTGCTGTCTGTATAAATATGAAGTGGAAAGATTACTATTATTAATTGACTAATAGTATTTGCCACAGGTAAAGTTTGACACTAAATCTCATTTCTCTTTATATCTAAAAATTCAAGAAAGATAAAGGAATTTTATCATCAAGAACTGAGGCGTTACCGAGAAAATAATCGGCATCCCTTACAACGTCCATCTATAACATAAGATGAAAACACATTGTTCTTTCATTATGTGTCTTCAGGAAATGGTGGAAACGCGCTATTTCGAGATAAAAACTCTGATAATAACCTTTTTGAGTTTCACATGTCTGTCCTGTATAGTCAG
>MJUU01057809.1:67604-79316 GCA_002080025.1 Modiolus philippinarum | reverse complement strand
GAACAACATTTTGGGCAACCCATACTATTATATCTTATTTTTTTTAAATCATCGGAGAACTTCAGGGTTATATACTTGCATCAGCAGATCAAATATCAAATTGTGATTGGCTCGGTCAAGTCGATCCTTCACGAAGCAAAATTTACGTTGCTTGATCCTTCACGTGCAAGAAAAGAGCTTTTTGGTCCAAATGAGCAATGCAAAACCATATAATAGAGATATGACATCATCCTAAAGCTTCTTCTGACAATATGTGTTAATATCTGTGGGAATATCATAACAAATAATGAGAAAAGGATAACTATCGTTAAATATGACCAAATGTGGGCATATGTCAATGAAAATTGCATAGAGTAAGGTGCTGTCTTTTTCGTTTTTCAGAATACTGCAAGGTATATTCGTAATTTTTTACACCAATATATCCATTGATGACTACCATTTTGACAGACAGTTTTAGTTTTTTTTATTTCATTTTTGCTTTTAAATAATTGTCTATTAAAAGTTTAAAAATGAATAAAAATCACTGATTTATTCATTCACGAACCGTTGCCTGATCTATCACGCACCCGATGTAATACTTGACCGCCATTACCTAGTCCTTCACGTGCAATTCACGTGCAATTTTCTCGATAAACGGAATGATGCCTGTGAACAAGTACAGATTAAAACAAAGAAAAGTATCGAATATACATCTTCTTAGCGAAACCTTTTTCAATCTGAAAATCGTTTTATATAGATTAAATGTGAGGACATAGATTTCCAATTTATATGAACAAAACTAGCCCGTGGTAACATTATTAGTAGTGTTATAATGATGATACTAAAACTGGTTAAGCTGGTTAAGCTGGTTAAGTTGGATGTCATTTGTGATGGCTGGTTCCTGGATGACCACGTGACAAGAGTTGGTGACAATATATATTATGTCATTTGAATTCAAAATTTCAATAGAGATGGGCATTAAGATTGTACGTGGAGATATTTTGAAAACTAAAGATGTCGATGCAATTTATTGAGAGTATGAAGGGTTGTCCACCATGTTTGAGGTCTATCATGGATACCGAAGTATTGTATAACTTTGTATAACTAGGTTGATATCTAACAGAACATTTAAATTGACCAAACCAGCAATTTGTATGTTGTTTTCTTGTAATGGAGATTGTCAGACAGTCTTTTTATTGATTTAAACACCAAAATGTGGTCCTGTAGTTTGAGCTAACACTCATTGTAATGGACTTGTACTAGTAAATCATGTTTACGGATTCTCTTGGCATTTCACAATAGCAGACACACAGGAAACAGATGACGGACACTATGTGACTGCTCCAACAATTACTCTTCTTTTCCCCTATAAATTGCGGTTGACAGACGACGGACACCAAGCAACTGCTCAAGCACAAACTGTTCTTTTCTGTATTTTAGTTTCATGTTTTTGTTCATTGTTCGTCTCATAGACATTTCACCCATAGAAAAAACCTAACAGGTTGACAGACGACAGACACCAAGTGATTGCTCCAGCAATCACTGTTCTTTTCTATAAACTTGTTCCATATTCTTGTTTTTTCTGTTGCTTGTCTAATAGACATTTTACACATAGAAAAAAAACCAACAGGTTGACATTTGACAGATGCAAAGTGACAGCAAAATCCACGTACAATCTTAATGCCCATCTCTATTGAAATTTTGAATTCAAATGACATAATATATATTGTCACCAACTCTTGTCACGTGGTCATCCAAGAACCAGCCATCACAAATGACATCCAACTTAACCAGCTTAACCAGCTTAACCAGTTTTAGTATCATCATTATAACACTACTATTATTTATCATGGATACAAAATGTCGTTTAAAAAGTTTAGACATACTTGAACATTAGGTAGACAGGTAGAATTCCAGACCATATGTCCCGTAAGACCACCAAATGTATTTTCTTGGAAACACATCTGAAAATGTTATCAAGATTATTACGTACTGGTGGTTTCTTTAAGTCATGATATAACTATCAGGCCTGTAAGTCTTGTAAACTGTTGTACATAAAAAGTGTTTGCAAGTCACATGCAAGTCTGTTCAATTTTAAACTTCGGTGCACATAAATAGTGTCTGCAAGTGACATGTAAGTCTTGTTCAATCTTAAACTTCGGTGTAGATAAATAGTGCTTGGAAGTGACATGCAAGTCTTATTCAATTTTAAACTTCGGTGTACATAAATAGTGTCTGGAAGTGACATGTGAGTCTTGTTCAATTTTAAACATCGGTGTTAATAAATAATGGCCGGAAGTGACAATTTGAAGAAAATATATTACGTTCAAAACCAAACATTCCCAAGCCATTTTGTTTTGGAAGGAAACGTATTTGGATTGTAACTTGTATCTTGAATTTACAGTGTCAACTAATAAGACTCACATGTGTTATGGTCTCATGTTCATTTATTCTATATCCTTTCGTAAAATATTTAATAGAGGAGTTTGTCTTTTAATGCAGTGTGGAGTTGGTAAAAAATTCCCCGTGTTGAGATGAATGCTCTTTATTTTTCTTAGATATGATGCACTTGTACATGAAATTATATCTCACTTTTGTGTACACTTTGTTTTTGACTATTATCTAAATTTATGTAAATTCAAAATCTGTGGTTTAATTCCCTCTATCGTTGTTTTGTCATTCGCTATATTTGATATTACTAATTACTCGGAATTCGTTTGGTTTCATGCATTTAAACATTTTTTGGAATTGTGGATTTCCTATGTTTGGGTTCTAGTGCTGCTGATAAGGAATTGAGTTCAGCCCATTAGAAAATATTGCAGTTGGAGTAAACATATGTGTTATGGTCTCATGTTTATTTACTCCATATCCTTCCGTAAAATACTACAAACCCTATTTTCTATGCCTGTGTTGGCAGACAAACTATAACAGACATATTCTAAAAATTAAAATTACATAGCACGGACATTGTTCCAAGCGGTTTCATTGGTCATGATGTCTACCCTGGATAGGTTAATTCTGAGCATCATCAATGACATTTGCGGGGGTCTTATTTCCAAACCAACTCGCATTACTTTTGTTAAAACAAACTTAGAAGATATCTTTTAACGTGACGCCGCCAACCAATGCAATATAAAATAGCAAAAAGTGAGAAAAAAACAGTAGATATTGTAATGAATATACCAATGAACATAGATTCAACGCTATGTTTAGAAAAACTCCTTGGAATAGAAGTATTAAGAAATTATAGGGAAAAGAGCCTCTGTTTCTTTGTCTCTGTAATATTATATAATAGACAAGTGTACTTTTTCAGTATTTAAAAAATATTTACTCGTTACTTTTTTAGTGTTCTTCTTCTCCTATTGGCAAATGTTTATTTTCTACTTACCTTTCGTTGTTGACACATTGTAATAAATCACTTACCTGTCCCTGTTGACCCATTGTTATTTACTTCTTACCTCTCTTTTTGACAAATGGTTATTTACTAATTATCCTCTTTGATGACACATGGTTGTTTACTACTAAATTCTCCCAGTTGACGCATGGTTAGCTAATACTTTTTCCTCTTTGTTGACACATGATTATTTTAAATAAGTATACACTGTTATTTGGTAATTACCGCTGCCAAGTTTCACATGGTTATTTACTCATTACTTATCCTTGTTTCACACATGGTTATAAAGAGTTCTAATATGACAGCCTTCTATCAAACCCATGGTAAAAATAATATCTACTTATGGGTAACGTCATAAACAAATGACGGTACTTTCGATAACGTCATAGATAGTTTTACATTAGTTCTTGCAACGTCAAAAACCACCAACGGAGTAAAATGGCGTGGCATCCATGTGTACTAGAAGAAATTCTAATAATCCTAACATTGTGAGTGTCCTATTAGAATCGAAACAATTAACAGTAGCCATATATTTATATGATTTTTACCACGGGCTTGCACTGTATGGTGATAAAATATTCGCCATAAAGTGCCAGCCCGTGGTGAAAATAATATAAATATATGGCTACTGTTAATTATTTCTTAATTAACTTCTATTTGTTGACACCTGGCTATTGAGTACTTACCTCTACCCATTGACTTATAGTATAACTAATTGGCCGTTGTGAATATCAATAAACTCGTGTCGATCAACGCAGGGGATTTAAATCGTTGCAGAACAAGTTCTGCAACTCGTTAAATCCGTCTGCGTTGTTCGGCACTCGTGACATTTTTTATTGATATTCATGACGGTCGATTAGTTATGCTTTTTATTATATAGATTTTCTACTCAAAAACAGAGATTTTAGATGCGGATTATTTTTTTTTCATTTCAATACGCCAGTTGTTTACTTGACGACGACATTGAAGAGATATCGTGAGGTCGTTTCATAAATACGTCATCCGGTGACTAGAAATCCTTTATTGTCACCGGTGACAATATGACATTTATTTAACTGAGAAAACTCGAAAAATAACCGCTATCTATATAATAAACATGGTTATTGAGAACTAAAGTAGCCACAACGAAATTTGCCGCGACTTTTCTCCAAATATCTTTTAAAGTAAATGTTAAAGGATGACATGGCATACATTAATGGAAAGCTAATGTTTTGCCCCTTCATGCCATGCATTACCATAATTTTACGACAAAGGTTAAAAAGTTTTCCATTACCCTTCTATGTTATTTAAACAGAAAATTTGAGTCGAAAACAGAGGGAGTATAACTGGCTAACTGAACACCTGTATGTATTGTTACAATGCCTTGGGGTCTAGCGATTAACCAAAACACGTGGGTCGGAAGTAAATCTCGATTGCGAAGCAAAAAATAATTATGTAATTACTTGACAAAGTGTCAACAAAAACTTTTTACTTGTAAAAAACCTTATTTTAATAAAAGTAAATGGTAAATGGATATTGGTTCCGAAAATTTTATTCTCAGATTTACCTAAACATTTTTATGTAAATTAGTAAACAAATCAAAATTCTGTTTGTTCATTGGCCACCCGAATAAACAACAAGCAAGCACCATATATGCAAATAAGTAATCCATCGGCAATCCATTTGGTGTCTTTTCATTGGTTTGTTTGTTTGCGTAAATCATTCATCAATCACTCCTACATCTTCAAAATTTGAGTGAAATTAATATGAAGGTCTATGGAAAATGTTTTTATTAGAACTTTGATTATTTCGGTAAATATACCTAAAAGTAGCAGCAAAAAGTTAGACCAGAGGCTCCCAGGAGCCTGTAACGCTCACCTGGCTTTACTGTAAACATATTTTATTAAATAATTCATTATATACATATACAAACACAATAATATAGAACAATATAACAATACAATTAGAATTATTAAATAGGATTCGGAAGCAAGTTGAAAAACTTATATTAATCCGTTTCCCGATGAAATAAAATTTACGAATATTAAAGAAGTATGCTCTACGCAGATTTCTGAATTGAATCACTTAATAAATCAAAATTTCTTTTTCTATTAAAATTTTTTTTTATCTATTCAAAATAAAGATAAACAGGTTCAGCGACCAGTTACTTAATTGAAAAAAAAAGATTCTTCAAATTTTGACATATAAAAATAAAAGGAATAGAAAAAAACACACATATTATAACAAAATCTAGACAATGTAAATAAGCACAAAACAATTACATTAAAATACGTTACATTAGTAGAAGAAATAAGATTAATCAAAATTACATATACATTGAAGAAAAAAGGGGCAATGAGCAGATGCAATTACGGATGAAGAGTTGAAAAAGAAAAACAATGGCGAGTTCAAATAACTGTGTACGCAATACTAAAACCGTTCAAAACGTTTGGAGTTTAAGATGAAGGATTGCACTGCCAAGAAAATTTCTGAGTTTCGTTCAAAACTAAACTCGGGAGATCCAAACAGTAAGTGATCACATGAAATTAAGGGATCTAAAAAAATTGGCTCTATAAATTGTTGTCTTTGTATATTATAACGAGGGCAATGTAAAATGAAATGGTTTGTGGTTTCAATATCGCCACATTGGCAAAGTGGAGAGTCAACTATATTTTTGGAGTAAAGATGTTGATTTAAGGAGCTGCAATGCATTCGAAGTCGAGAATGGAAAATTTGACCGAGTCTTCTCCCGATGAAATAGTACGGTGGCTTTTGAGAATGATTCGGATTCAAATTAGATTTAAAAGAACTAACAGAGGTGCTAAGCTTAGTACGATCTGGTAAAAGATTCCATGAACGAATACTTGCCGGCAAAAAATAATTTGTATATAAGGCTGTTCGTGTCCTAACGGGAGGAATAAGAGAAGAGTTTCTAGTGTTATGTGTGTGTATATTGCCAAGAGATTCGGGAACTAAATCTGATAAATATGCTGGTGAAATATTATTATTCATCTTATAAAAATAAACCAATCTATGAATATCTCTGCGACTCTTTAATTTTTCCCATCCCGTTTCTATGTATAGACTATTCAATGAAGCAAGACGTGTCCCCCCAGTTACGATTATAGCAGCCTCTATTTGTACCTTTTCGATTTTTTCATTCAGAAAGTTTACATTTGTGTCCCAGATAACATCAGCATACTCTAGTAAAGGCCGTATGTAAGTTAGATATATTGTTTCTAGAGTCTGTCGATCGAGGATAAATTTGAATCTACGTAATATGTTTAAACGTCTGTACGCTTTTTCGGTTATTAAGTTAATATGAGTATGATAATTTCCGTCATTTGTTCTTTATCAGTTTATAAACATCTTTGAGGCTATGGTCTTCCAAACGTTTAGATTTTATCTGCACTGATGAGACATAAGTTGTCGAAATGCGCATATGCAGAAAGTAAATTCACCGTGACTTCGGTATTTAGTTATTTGTTACCACTGGGTCGATGCCACTGCTGGTGGACTGTTAGTCCCCGAGGGTATTCACCAGCCCAGTAGTCAGTACTTCGGTGCTGACCCGAAAGCCAATTATTTTTGAAACCTTCCAATATCTAAAATTTTCTAAATTTTATTGAAAACTAAGGAGTATCTCCCTCATGCAAAGCTCTGTCCTTAGCTGATTTTGGCTTTAAATTTAGATCACTTTGGTTATTTGCTCTTTATCAGTTTATAAACATCTTTGAGTTTATGGTCTTCCAAACGTTTAGATTTTATCTGCACTGATGAGACATAAGTTGTCGAAATGCGCATATGCAGAAAGTAAATTCACCGTGACTTCGGTATTGTTATTTGAAATATTCAGTCCAAGATGTTTATGATTAGAAACTTCAGCAATCGGAGTACCATTCATCAAAATCGCAGGATGATGTGGCTTGGAAACTTTTGGTGAAATGGTCATAGTTTCAGTCTTCTCTGGGTTGAAGGAAACTAACCCCCGTTTTGACCAGGTATGAATTTTGTCCAAGTCACTATTAAGAATATCGGCCGTCAATTGCAGATTCTCCACAATTAAATACAAGCTAGTGTCATCTGCAAATAATTTAATTGTAGAATGTATGTCTGTGACAATGTCATTTATAAAAATTATAAAAAATAGGGGACCTAGAATTGACCCTTGAGGTACCCCTGCTTTTATATTACCCCAGTCAGATGGCACATTATTAATTACAACTCTTTGTTTCCTTCCCGATAAATAATTTTGAACCCATTCCAAAAGTGCCCCTGTTATACCGATAGACTCTAATTTTTTTAATAAACCTCTATGCCAAACTCTATCAAATGCCTTGCTTATATCACAAAATATTACCCTAATTTCCTTACCATCATCGAGAGCTTTTCCAAAGTCATTCGTTATATTTACAAGTTGATAAATAGCTGAATCCCCTTTTGTAAACCGAGACTGATTGTCTGTAATAATGTTATTTGCAAGAAGATAATTGTGAATGTGTTTATAAACACATCTTTCCATTACCTTTCCAATAACACTGATTAATGATATTGGTCTATAGTTTTTATAATTACTTGGACAATCTTTTTTGAATACAGGACTAACGTTGGCACATTTCCAATCAGTTGGAAATATTCCAGTTCTGAGGGACAAGTTAAATAATTTGCAAAGAGGGGATTTTAGGATTTGGTAAGCCTCTTTAAGTAGTCGTGGACTAATAGAATCAGGTCCCGAGGCTTTAGATATGTCTAAAAGTTTTAGTATATTCTGAACCTCGTTCTCATTAATTACTATTTGTTCAAGACTTTCGTGTCGTCTGATAACTATATTTGGAGTAGGGATATTTGCATCATCAAGGTCAGTTTGACTACAAAAGAAATCATTAAAAATATTTGCCTTTTCCTTATTATCGCATATTAAATTTCCGTCAACTTGTAAAGGGGGGATAGATCGGTTATCGGTAGAGTCATAGTTCATCAACGATTTAATAACATTCCAATATTGCATACTGCCGCGAGTTTCTGAACAGATCTTGGTTGACAGCTTTGAAAAATAATCACTTTTTGCATTATTTACCATTTTATTACACTTGTTCCTAATGAGTCGAAATTTTGCCCATTCGCCTACGGAATTACTTCTTTTTGCACGTTTGTGTTGCCGGTTTTTCTTTCGAATATACTTTTTAATTTCATTGGTTATCCAAGGAGGGTCATCCTTCCTTACCGTAATAATTCGGTTCGGTATTGCTTTATCGGCTTCCTCTATAATTACTTTTACTAACGAACGCGTTATAGAATCAATATCATTTGACACAAACAAATTGTCGAAATTTACTAGTGAGAGATTTTCTCGGTATGATCGAAATCAGCTCTATCGTACAAGTATACTTTACGTTTAAATATTTGTTGATGTTTACATGGCTGATCGATTACACCAATCACCGGTAAGTGATATCGGACTTGATCAAGTAACGGTGTGCTAACCTCCGACAATAAAATAGCTCTAGGATTATTTACAAGTATAAGGTCCAAAATCGAAGAACTATGCTCAGTAATATATGTGGGGTCTGAAATAAGTTGATGTAAACTGAACTGGTTTTTTAGGTTACCGATTTTATCATTTGGGGTATTATGTAACATGTTTACATTAAAATCTCTAGTAACAATAATATCATGATTACACGACAATGCAAGATCTATAGACTGTTCTATATCACTCCATACCTGTGCATTACTATTTAGAGGGACATAAAAAGTCCCGTAAAGATACTTTTTAGATTTAAACCGAAGCTCAAGCCAAACGCACTCGACATCACCAACATGTAAATCTGGCCTGAGGTGGCAGTTGATATTATTACGAACATAAACTAAAACCCCTCCCCCTATTCGCCCCACCCTGTCCCTACGAAACGGCGATTTGTAACCAGGAATACTAATTTCATTATCACTTACTTGAGCTGTTAACCAACTCTCAGAAAACGAAAGAATGTCATGACACGAGAATTCAGCTATAATAAGATCAAGTTTGGGTACTATACTCTGTACATTAAGACGGACGAAAGAAATAGCATGTTTTACAGTACTGTTAAAGCTATCACTTGAACTTGAACTAATAAAGGAATCTTCAGATCCTGGGCCCGGATTGGGTTGTATACCGGATATAAGCAGCAATATACATAAAACAAATAACACGAATGATATCATACAGGTTTGATCGGTGGTAACACGATTACCACGTGCGGGTCTTGATTTATAAACTCCAGGATAATTACGACACGTAAATGGGGAATAATAGTCCAACCATAACATAGTAACAGCCGGTAAGGCCAATATACCATGTTTAAAAAACCACGAGAAACAAACAAAGTCAAATAACGACAGTCTCTTTTTCTTCGTGACAGTGCGCGCACGAGTACAGAAACGACCAATACTCTCTCTGTGACTTGTTATATCTGTTACCATTACGTCACACCAGAACTATGTACAATTGAAATCAGAGAGAGTTTGTAATTTGTTTTAAATCTGTCAGTCGCCAACCGAAAATCCGTTAAAATGCATGGCTTGGTATCAAAAAAGAAAAGAAAACAGTTTTAAAACACACTCAAAATAATGGCTAAAACAAACATAATAATATTGGCAGAAAAAAAGAAAATACAAGCAAAAACATCAAGTCACTGGGGGATGTTGGAAGATCATAACTATATATATATATGTGTGTGTAAATAATTTTTTTTTCCGACCTTCATACTTTGGATTTTACACTTGTAAAAGACTGATTCTTTAACCATGATATAATATTAAGTAATTAAAGTTAAATGTGAATATATTATACACTGGTCATTGATATTGCGTATAACCAGAGACATATAATTATATGTCTCTGGTATAACAACGATGGTAATAGGGAAAAATAAAATCATTGGAAAGCCTTTATGAAACAAAACTACGCACTTTTCGATGTATATGAGAGCGGGTAATTATAGCTAAAGTTAATCAGTTGATTCAGTTACCTTAATCAAGGAAACATTGTAAGTTATACAGTTGATCTTCAGTTTCTCAAACTTTTGTAGCTCGAACACCTCCAATATCTTGAACTGTTTTTAAAGTCTGATCATGTTTTACTATATTTCTTTGTTGGGCTTTTTTTGACAAAAAACGTTCTTGCTAAGGACCACTTTCGACACCAGTTTTGAAGTCGAGACGTCATTTTGTAAATGGCAGTCAACAGACAATTTTCAACACCGGTTTTGAAGTCGCAACATCAATATCTATTTGGAAACCAAATTTCATTAAAATCGGACAATGTTGAATTTTCCCGCCTTTTTATGCGGCCATTTTAAAAATGGCGGTCAACGAATAATTTTTAACATCAGTTTTGAAGTTGCGACATCAATATCCATTTGGAAACAAAATGTCATTGAAATCGGACAATGTTGAATTTTCCCGCCTTTTTTGGTGGCAATTTTGAAAATGGCGGTCAACGAACAATTTTGAACACCAGTTTTGAAGTCGCAACATCAATATCTATTTGGAAACCAAATTCATTGAAATCGGACAATGTTGAATTTTTCACCTTTTTTGACGGGCATTTTGAAAATGGCGGTCAATGAACAATTTTTAACATCAGTTTTGAAGTTGCGACATCAAGACATATTTGGAACCAAATGCCATTGAAATCTGACAATGTTGAATTTTCCCGCCTTTTTGGCGGCCATTTTGAAAATGGCGGTCAACGAACAATTTTCAACACTGGTTTTGAAGTCGCATCATCAATATCTATTTGGAAACCAAATTTCATTGAAATTGGACAATGTTGAATTTTCCCGCCTTTTTTTGGCGGCCATTTTGAAAATGGCAGTCAACGAACAATTTTCAACACCGGTTTTGAAGTCGCAACATCATTATCGATTTGGAAACCAAATTTCATTGAAATCGGACAATGTTGAATTTTCCCGCCTTTTTTGGGGCAGCCATTTTGAAAATGGCGGTCAAGGAACAATTTTCAACATCAGTTTTGAAGTCGCCACAGCATGGCAAACATTTCATCAGTTTACACTTGACCTTCATCTTCTATAGTTTAAGGAATAAAAGATGAAAAATACGAAAATTAAAAAAATTCGGTGAAAAAAGGGCAATAACTCCTACAAGGGTTTATGGATTTTCTTCAAAATTTTGAGGTGGGTAGACCTTGAGATGCTGAACATTTTTGCAATTTACACTTGACCTCTATCTGTTACACTTTTTGAAATAAAAAATTAAAAATGCAAAAATTTTGAAAATTTAACGGAAAAAGGGCTATAACTCCGAGATTGGTTTTCAGATTTTCTTCAAATTGCAAGACAGGTAGATCTTGCCATGCT
>MJUU01057809.1:56681-67591 GCA_002080025.1 Modiolus philippinarum | reverse complement strand
AAAAAATTCGGTGAAAAAAGGGCAATAACTCCTACAAGGGTTTATGGATTTTCTTCAAAATTTCGAGGTGGGTAGACCTTGATATGCTGAACATTTTTGCAATTTACACTTGACCTCTATCTGTTACACTTTTTGAAATAAAAAATAAAAAATGCAAAAATTTTGAAAATTTAACGGAAAAAGGGCTATAACTCCGAGATTGGTTTTCAGATTTTCTTCAAAATTGCAAGACAGGTAGATCTTGCCATGCTGATCATTTTTACTCCGTCAGACTTTTGATATCTGTAACGGTCATTGAGTTATTGGCCAAAAACTGCAATTTACCCCCATGTTCTATTTTTAGAAACGGCGGCCATGTTGTTTGACCTACCGCCTAATCGAACACAATTTTGAGAAGCCATACTCTGGTGATGATACAAGCCAAGTTTGGTTACATTTGGCCCAGTGGTTTCAGAGGAGAAGATTTTTGAAATTGTTGACAGACGGACGACGGACGCATAGTGATGGCAAAAGCTCACATGGCCTTTTAGGCCAGGTGAGCTAAAAATGATACATATATGTTGTATTAGGGTCTTATTTAAAACAAAATAGCTACAGCATTATAAGCTGCGGCAAATTCGTTGTGCGTACTTTAACTTCTATTTGTTGACACATGGTTATTTTTTCTTACCTCTCCCCGTTGACACATGGTAATAGTGTTACACGTGTCTGGTCCAGCTTCATTCGGACACTTAAAACATATCAGACGACCATCACGTTGTAGCTCTGTTAATGAATAAATTAAATGAATTAATAAAATCACTATCAATTATTGAAATTTTTATGCGATGCTTGATTAAATATGAAGTCAAAACAAGAGGCTCACTGGAATCTGTATGGCTAAGTGTTCATCCGATATAGAATTAGGATTCTAATATGGCGTCCTTTAATCGCCTTGTGTCCATAACCATGGAAATATCCGCATATATTCGTGGGTATTGTCATTACAATCGACGGTACTTTTGATAACGTCATAGACAGTTTGAAAACAGTTTTTGCAGCGTCATAGAACAAAACGTTATACTTTACGGAGTAAAATGGCTTGAAACTTCACCTATGAATACAAAGGCGAATTCATCTTTTCTGTACCCTGTAAGTGTCATATTAGAATCGAAATGATTCACGGGAGCGTGAAAATATGTTGATTTTACCACGGGTTTGCCCTCTATACCTATATTTTACCCCTCGCATACGCTCGGGGTAAAATATTTGCCATAAAGGGTCAACCTGTGATAAAATCTCCATATATTCGGGCTCCCGTGAATTATTTCTTATTTAGTTTTAGGTTGTTTCGCAATATTTAACTTGCACTTACTATGTTAGTCAGCTTATGTTTATGCTCATTGATACATTATCAATATTGCATAATGTATCAGGTCACAATGTCTGAAAAATAGCTTTCTATGTGACATATTTTTCGCAATATTATCGCTTTACAATGTTTTTGTTTCAAAATTACCAGTAAAGCTTTAATTCATTATGATTTCCATCCCTGAATTATTGGTTTGTATCCAATATTTTATCAGGTGAAGGATAATCGTGTTACTAAAAGGAAAGGAAAGGGCGCAGAGTACATCACATAACAATAGATTTATTGTTGTACATCGCTGACAAGTCACCATGACGCCTTCAACAATGAGTAAAATGTTCATATTTTGTAAATATTAAAGGTAGCCCTCACATTAGTTAAGTATAAGCATTCATTACTGAATCTGAGTTGTTGTCGTGTGAGTGAAATATTTAAAGAATAATACATCATTTAACTGTTACTGCCTTTTTCAAATATACATATTGTTATATCATATACCATTCACTGTAGCATAGATAAAAAACATCTAAATAAAATATTAAATGATATTCGGAATTCATCCAAACTTTGCCAGAATAGATCTATGATGGTACGTGCAACTAATGGATGTGTTTATCAACGTTAACACATGTAACAATACATGACGCCTGTTGACTTTATCGTTTTGATGGTTTTCTCTAAAACTGGATCAAATTTGAGGTCCTTAAAAATCAACGATCGGTCCATTTTGATCCTTTAACAAAAACGGCAGGTTGACACCCGTAGTAATTTTATTGAAGAAATTATTTTATACTTGAATTATTTTATACTTAAATAATGAATGGAAAGTCCTTCTTAAAAACTGCTCTGTTAATTTCGATGTAAATATTATAAAGATATTCGAACATATTGTTATAATCCCACAACCCCATTAAAAATGAAGTAATCTTAGTATGTATCTAATAAGGTCATTTATAGCAAAGACGGGTATAAGTTATTGATTTTAGAATTTATATATTCATGTATCACTAATATATTCATGTATCACTCAACGCGAGTGATACATGCCAAGTATATTCAACATTTTATGTCTCAAATAGGAAAAATGAAAGGATATGGAGTGAATGTACATGTGACAAAAACGCACACGATACATAGAAAACTCCAGTTTATCAAGGACAGGGCTTTTATTCCTGTTCAAAGTTCACATAGTTTCATGTAATAATTAATTCTTTTTTCAAAGAAACGCTTCAACTCATATTGAGACTATCAAGTAATTTCATCATTGTGTTGGTTTTTCAACTTTGTTTTTGGGCGGTAATTTCAATGTTTTTTTTTACTTACTTGTTACACCACACATTCCTCCTGTATTACACAAGTCCCCTCTACAACAAAGTTCACATGTAGTGGCTTCCCCTGCTCGTGATCTTTTTTGTATGTAACATAACTTATGTTGATACATATCTCTGTCACTTCTTCTGCCAAACGCTTGTTGAGAAATCTTAGAGCAAATCTTGAAATAGAATTAATGAATTATAAATCTGAAACTATCCCTGAAAAATTTGCAATACCAAACAAATCAATAACGAAAATATAAAAATTGAAATTAAATATTGTCTACGGGTACAAAATTAAAAAAAACGTCCAAAGGCCATTCTACAGATTTAAAAAAAAAAACGAAACTCTAACTTCATCTGCTACTTAACAAGGTAAACAAATTAACAGTACCTCAAGTGATGTCCAACAATATTAGGAAAACTATTAATTTCGTGAAATATCAAAGGGAATTACCTTAAACGAAACTCAAATAATTCAAGACGAAACGTATGATCCCTTTGCCTTTTTTATATTTTGTTTTTGTGTTTTTGTGGTTTTTTTGCCTTTGTTTGATTGGTAAATGTACCCAATATCTATCATTGTTTNTCTTTTTTGGATCAATTTACAATTAAAATTCATTTTTTCAAAACACAACCCTGGTTTGTATCTTTAAGTTATCTAAAATAAGAAACTCAAATACCAAATATTTATCAATATCTGTAAGGGAATTTGGAAAGTTCAGGAAACTATAGCAGAATGATGAAGGACTGAATTGCTAAATGGCGACCACAGGTAAAAATCTTTGATGGAGTATATAGACAGTTAATAATTGTCATGTGGCACGGTTTTAAGTCTATAATTAACAATGAAGGGATGAAGTAAATGCAAATGAGACAAAGTCTCTACAAATACATCGTTATACTAAGCAATGGAACAACTCTTTTATTGTTGTTCTTCATCTTGAAGTCACCATGAGGCTTTCAACAATGAGCTTTACTCATTCCTCGTAGCAAGTATAAGACGGCCCTAGCACCAGTTTGAGCGGAATTCATATGTCTTTGGTTATAGATCTACTAGGAATTTCACTCACTTAAATATGTATTCATTAAAATATTTTTTTTTACATTTTTAGTTTTACAGAAAACCATCAAAGAGAGATTCAGCAAGGGCAATCAGATTCACTGGATTGTTACTTTTTTGTTATGACATTTCCGTTTTGTTGTTCTTTTGTATTGTTTCCAATTTTTTGTTTTTTTTTTCTTACTTATTGATTAAGCATAATGGTAGTAATTTTATCAGTTTTGCTAATGAACTGCCTAAAATCGTTAAGCCTGTTAAAGAAAATATTCTTTCAATATACAAGTGTGAACACAGAATCCTGTTTTTTGGAATGAGAATTTTCAGATAAAATATATTTTGACACTAGTTGATTCAGAGGTAGGAATGAATTGACCACTTCCTATATGTATCATTCAATTAACGTATCTGTAATAAGCTTTACCTCATTAAGGGGGATTCTAACTGTTTTTCGGAATGTATAAGTACTCAGTGGTTAAATTCTGGAGATCATGTAAACAATATTGCGCGCCAGCTGAGATATCCCTGATCCGGTTAATTTCATCAGTTTTGTAAGTCTTCTTCCTTCTATATACAGACGTATTAATAGGTGATACATAATGACATGTTTGTGTTATATATATTGTTGTAGGAGTCGCGTTTTCAGTATTCAAAGATCAGGCAGCCTTCTCATAAATTTTCCGATTATCCGGTTATAGGGATTTTTATTGTGTTTATTTGATTTCTGGGTGTATTTTCAATGATTGCTTGATTATCAGATCAAATGTTCAAAATATTGTGAGGACTTGCAATTGGAGTCTGTTGTCCTATTTTCAACATTTTTGGACTTTTTCCCTTTCACCCATATTTTATTACCCTTTCCTAATTTCCAGATTTTCATTTTTTCTAATACCCATTTGTTGTGTTTTCCCATTTTCTCATTTCCAATTTCCTTAATTTTTTAACCATTTTTCCATTTCCAAACCGATTGGACTACTTTCTTCTATTTCTTAAACCATGTCACCTAAAATTATCCTATATTCATTAGGGTATACTGAATATGACTGACTAATTCCGACATTTTAGTTAATGAGTACTTCTTTTTGACTACTTTTGGATTATGGCTTTCCATATTGTTGATTTAAATTCTGCTGATGAGAGGTTACTTATTGAAACACGTGTATACGGCAAATCGAAATTTACCGTTTTTTATGCAACTTGGGTATTTAATGTATTTTTCAATACATAAGTATTGATTTAATGTGTAAAACTAGTCCCCTGTACTCTTACGAGGAGCATCATTAAAACAAATCAGGGCCCATTTTGTCGAAGGTGTCTTAGGACTTAGACATGTCCTAAGACCATCTTGTGTCGAATCTTAGTCCTAATTTGGTTATATAGAACACCAAAGTCTCCAAATTATCGTAAGTTTACGACAACGTATTATGTGTCTTAAGGTCTTAAGTCCTTCTTAAATTATAAAATTGACCAATTATATGGTTTTCCCCATGGAAATGTAAATGAATAGGCTTTAACAATTCTTGAAAATTATTTCCATAACGTGAAATAAATATTCAACACTATAATAATAATGTCAGTATTGTGCAAAAACATCGTATCTTTATTGGTGATTTCTGAGTACATTCGTAGTCTTCTAGGTAAAAGGCAGAACGTCTACTAAATGAAACGACCCTGGATCAAATCCTACCATAGACTTTGTAATTTTTTTTAATGTTTAAAATCTTGAAAATGAAAGATAAGTACTGACTGAAAAGTCTTGATAAAAACAAAATGAAAGGTTAAAATATCATTTGTTCTTACTGGGATAAGATCGCTGGCGTGATCAGACTCAGATCAACACTGCTAGAACAAAAGAGCTGACATGTAAGCAAAAGAAAGGCGTCGTCACATCATGTTTTAGGCGTGTATATGTGTTCTGATTTACTATGTACAATAGTCAACGACAGAAAAGGACGATGGCAATAAAATTGGATGAGAAAACACGACTAGTAATTCAAAAAAAATACGTAAGTAAGTAATAATGCTCTCTTTCAGTATTTAGATAGTTCATAAATATCTTGCATTTGTGCAACTTATGTAAATTATTGAAGTGCACGAAAGGGTAACAAAGAGTTCTTATTGTTTTGTTTATAATTATAGTAATTACATGAGATGAAATCGTATGCTATTATGTACATGTTGAACATTATATCAAACTGAATTTAACCGATATTTGTGGACCTGAAACCTTATGAATCAGACCTGATTATCTTCACATCCAACATCAAAGTGCCTATGTCCGTCGTCTGTGACATAACTTCGCATCTTGCAAGCCTATCAACAAAACAAAGAAGGCAGTTAGTATTATTTTATGCAATGTTAAAATTGAGTATACTTGTCAAATAATGTTCTTTTTACTACTTGAATAATATAATTCACATTTAGGCAATAAAACTAAGAAATTGACTGAAAAACAAACGATCTTGGTGTGCTGCGATTCTTTGAATTAAGTTACATTATAATGAGTTTACAAATTCATTGTGCAGGGTTCTTCCTATTAATGAATATTTACAACAAAGTGAGAAGCGGGGGATCCTGAAAAGACATTATGATTAATGTTTATGGGACATGCCTCTCTTCTACCTTTCAAATAACTTAAGGGAGTATGAGTGTCAGAAATTTTGTGATTAGGATCAAAAGGCTGACCTTTTGAGCAAAAACTTTTTTAAAATCAATGTAAGAATTTTTGAGATATAAGACGTCAAAATTTTGGCGGCAAACAGTTCTGTCTAGACTTTTCCTTTAATTTCCATTAGCTGTCTATATGCCTTAATGCCTTAATCAAAATATGTGAAAATATAATTGGAAGTTGATAAAATTTTATACATTGTCTATTTTATGCATTTTGAAGTGACTTATGAGCAAGAAAAAATGATAAATATGCAAAAAAAACAATAAATAACCCTGATTAAATGGATAAAGCCCGAGGATATCGAATGCTTCTGAACTCTGACACTCATAATCCCTTAATAGAGCTATCAGTTCATTAAAAGGCAATAACTGCTCGTGAGATAAACCATTTTATAATTATTTTTTTCTTACCGTAAAAGTAAATTAAGATATACATTTTGTTTTACGTTTCGTGTCATCATCTGTCTTTTATGAAACTATTATTCTTGAAAAAAAACTTTCACACTTGGATATCAATTGTAGATACATGTCATATACAGTTTTAATGAGATTTATTTCTATTTCCTTTTTTGTTTTCTCTTATTGATCTATACTATCTCCTCTTACCTCATGATCACCACACCGTACAACATTTATACAATCAGAAGGCTGAGTGAGGCGGTCACATTTTAAACAGAATGGTCCTTTTGCTGAAAGAAAACAACTCTTTACGTTATTCCTGAACCGAATTAAACATTATCCGGAAATATCACGTACTAAAATTGTTAGAAGTGTCAATATTTCACAAATAAAAATTTTATAAACAATGAAAAGATATGGAGTAAATGCATACCATTCAAAGTCCCTACAAAATACATGTTACAACCAAGCAATGGAACGAAGCTTTTATTGTTCTTCATCTTGAAGTCACCATGAGGGCTTCAACGAAGAATCGATGTCCTAACCAGACAAAAAAGGGATTTCAATAATCATGTTGTAAATCCTTTTTTTAAACCTCTTTAATTACTTCATAGTTATTTCAGTGTGTCTTTAGCTCCAATACGAATAATTAAACTTTGGTGATTTTCGATTAAATAATGAACAATTTCTTCCGAAATCTTACGTTTTCAATACATACCTTCTGTGCGTCCGTAATGACACATAAATAGTCCTGACAAATCTGAAAATATTAAAAGTATTTATTACATACTTAATTCCCTCCATCGTATTTTTTTCCTAAGCTATATTTGATATTACTGATTATTCGGATATCGTTTGGTTTTATGTATTTTAAACATTTTTTAAATTATGGATTTCCTATGTTTGGGTTCTAGTGCTGCTGATGAGGAATTAATTTCCGAAATGGCCATACAGCTTATTAAAATCATTGCAGTTGGAGTTAACATATGTGTTATTGTATCATGTTCATTTAATCCATATCCTTTCGTAAAATATTTCGGTTTCGCAAAAAGAACATACCCAGTCTGATATGGCAATTTGTTTGTAAAGGGAGACAATTTTTGTGATATTTTGCGATTTGTGTACAGATAAAGGGTATGGAGTCGGGGTGTTAAATGTTAAAATAACATGTAAATACAGGAATGGGCCATTTGAGCTGAAAAATAGATTGATTTGGTTTATTCAGTGCTGGATAATTTTATCTAGACTATTATTTTGACTACTATAATAACAATACATTCTATGTCATTTATTTATCTATTATATATTTATAATGATAGATATCTCAGTCTTTCATGTAAATCCTGTATGTTTTTCAGGTATGAATACTTCACTTATAGAAAAGTTTATGTTGATAACAATATAAATAATTACGGTCATAAATCCAGTTGTAGATATAGTTTGAAACTATGATAATAATTGTTAAGTACATGTACTTACAAATTAAATTAACAATTGAAAACATGGCCGTTATTTTGTCTGTCATTGTTTAGCCTTATCTCAAATTATAATGTTCTATGTCATAGTCTAAAGATTATAAATTTTGTAAGTGCGGGTCTTACATAAGTATGACAATAATATTTTGCGTGCAAATTTCTACAATGCCTCGTCAATCGTGCTCAATATTAAGAAAACCATGCCTTAAAAAGTTGTTCTAAGCCTTATTATCTTCTTTGTTGTCGTCTATGTTTTCAGAAAGTCCATAAAGTGGGTGAGAACTGGACCGTCAGTCTAAAACGAACAATCCAAGGACAATGGCAACATCAGAAAAAAACAAAGAAACAAAGACATAACATGAGCACGGCACAGAAAAGAAAAATGAAGACACACGCATATACAAAAATAACAACACGGACCCAATAAAAAAATCATGAGTAAGATCAGGTGCACTGGTAGAGTAAGCATCTTTTGCTTTTTATAAGACACCCGTCGGGTTGAACATGTGAACTCCAGTAGTAAAGTTAATCCTGGTAGAGGGAAAACAAACTTTAATGGCAAAGAGAAAGATCTGTTGTCATCTGGGAAACAGATATCATATAGCTGTCCAAAAGATCGTGATGTCGTCCGTAAAACGTCTGTAGTGATGACTCTAAGTTATGGGTAACATACCCTTGCTTAAGCAGCCTATTTGTAAGCAACCGAGCTCTATCAAGGTAGTCACTGTATTGGCCACAGGCCCTTGAGTAGAGAAGACCATTGCGAAGAGGATTGCTTAGCTCAAGAAACAATGAAAGGATATGGAGTAAATGCACATTAGACAAAGTCTCCGCAAATACTTAGTAAAACCAAGCAGTTGGGCGATTTTATTGTTCTTCATCTTGAAGTCACCATGAGGCCTTCAAAAATGAGATTTGTTGATACCTCATAGAAGCTAAAACGACTCGTAGCGCCGTTTAGAGTGGGATTCATAGCTAGTTGTCGAGCAACGCTACCTCCACTTTTTTCCAATGGATGCAAGGTGATTTTGTCAACATTGGCAAAGAGATCTCACTTTCGCTGTCATTCGTTGCCCACCAAAAACAAATAGAAGACAACACAACCACAGGGCACTTATGCAAACTCGGTGTAATGGAATGATGAGATGTTAGCCCTATAAACAGGTGGTCAAAATAACACTTTGATATTGCAAAAAATTAAATGCCAAAATTTAAAGTATGATAGTCCTATGATCACAGAGTAAGAGAAGGTCGTTGTCCCTTATCATCATTTAGTTTTGAATACAATGATCTTCTACAGCGTCCAGATATTATTGACAAAATGTTTCTACAGAGAGGTTCTTCTAGGTGTACAAGGACCATAATGCCAATACAATTCACTTTGTAAACAATATTTCAAGTGGAAAAAATATCTAAAAAATCGGCTTCATATTTTGATCCATTTTTCGAGTGTTGGACGATTTAAACAACAACTTATGACAAAACGTGATGACTTCATATTTCCTTCAGTAAATTTCCCATTACTGAGTAATAGCATACCTTCTGCCTCTGCATTAGGCAATACAAAATGCTAGAACGACCATAAAACGAGGACTAAACTTATAGCTGTTTATAACTAATCAAAAAACCTATTCCTTCAGTAGAATGAGGGAATTTGAAACTGACACTTATTAACTCCTTAGGTCACCTTTACATCACAAGTTTCGTATTAAGATACATATACCCCGTATTCTGGGGCAGAAGGAATGTTTCTACTCAAAGTGAAAAAAAAATATACAGAAGAAAATTATGAAATGATCGCGTCTGTCATAAATTCATGTTTTAAATCGTCCACCATTCGAGAAACAGATCGTCCAATGCAATGCAATAGCGAACATAAGACCGATTCTGGCATTTATCCTTCTCAACTTATTCCTGGGTGCGATGTTTACTCTGGACATATCATTTCTCATGAAACGGGCGATTCATGCATAGCAGGAGACACTAAACCTTTCGACACACCCGATTTTAATACCCCTTTACTGGGTTCAAATTTACTTGTCAATTAAGCAATAACAGTACATTATGTGAATACCCGAGGTCGTCAATTGTAGGGTTGATGGTCAAAATGCAGTTTACAGGCAACGCGTAGCGGAGCCTATAAACGGATATTTTGACCGTCAAATCAAGATTGACGCCCTCGGGTATTCAAATAATGTTCTGTTATTGCGATTCTAATGTAAATAACAAAATACCTAGGTTACTGTTATATCTGCATATGCGATTTCGAAAACTTATGTCTCATCAGTGCAGATAAAACCAACACATTTGGAAGTCCTTTTATCGAAAAACATGTTAAAACTGATAGAGAAAAAATAACCAAAAGTGTCTAAATAGAAAAGCCAAAATTCAGCTAAGGACAGAGCTATGCATGAGGGAGATACTCCTTAGTTTTAAACAAAATTTTGTAAAATTTAGATATTGCAAGTTTCAATACAATCGGTTTTCGGGTCAGCACGGAAGCACTAACTACTGGATTGGTGAATACCCTCGGGGACTAACAGTCCACCAGCAGAGGCATCGGCCCAGTGGTAATAAATAACAAAATACCGAAGTTACTGTTAATTTATTTTCTGCATATGCGCATTTCGACAACTTATGTCTCA
>MJUU01057809.1:32003-48057 GCA_002080025.1 Modiolus philippinarum | reverse complement strand
ATAACGATAGGAACTCGGGATAGCCAGACTTGGTACCGGCACTAGCAAAAGCTAGCGGTAGGGTTAAACCGGTTGCTGGTACCTAAACCTCTCTTCTATTCTCTATCTCGTTTCCCTATAGCATAATAAGCATTCGAATAAAACCCAATACGGGTAGATTACTAACTCTATGACCGCTATCTTGAAAAAGAAAAGAATATGACAAAACGTAATTTAGAAAGATGGGTCAAAGAGTGCCCGCCGCTAAACTGCTGGCTAATTCAAGGAACTTAGTCTGCTGGTAAATAACACTGTCGCATTACAGAAGAATAATCAAACTCAAAACTTCAAGAAGGATTTGGTAAAGAGTCGTCATGTATTTCAGAAGACATCGGAAGTATCAGTAAGAGGCCAGTATATGTGTAAAATCTTCAGGTCACCGGAATCCAAAGCTAATTTAACGGATTGACATAGAATATCCCGTCGATATCCACTATTACGTAAAGAGTGTAAGCTAAGTCCCAATTTCACTGGATTTTTGTATCAGTTTTTGACTTTTTTAACAACATTAACATAAAATCGAGGAGGAGAAATATGCTGTGAGCGAGTCACGTCATATTTTGGTATCAAATGTTCATACATTTTTTGTATCTTCTGTAAAACTTCTTAGAAGTATTCCATAATTTATGAAATCTGTAACCTTGTTTTAAAATTTTTGATGTGAGAGAGAGGTTACGCTCATTGAAATCATAAAGTGTAGAACAAACGCCTGTGAATCGTACTAGCTGAGATATGTTCACCTTTAATACATCATTATTGTACAGTTCAGATTAATTTGCTTCAAACGTTTCAGAGCAGATGATGAAATAAACTGATGTTCCAATAGTCAAATATCAAAGTTTCACCATGTTCTTTATCAGATGGAAAGAAAATGAGCAATTTTTGTGAAGGACCTTCCGTACACAATTCTTGTAAAAAAATTAATTTAAATCAGTGGTTTCAGAAAAGATCAAAATGTGAAAAGCTATCGAACAACAGATGCACGGACGACGGAAGTACAGAGGCAAAGTGATGTCAATATCTCACATTGACCTTTTTGGCGTTTGAGCAAAAAAATGTAATGATGACTACGGCTTTACAGAATGTTTACAAAAATTCCAGAACGTAATCGATTACTAAATCTTTCAAATGTTGAAGAGAAATCTGGTTGATTTCTTTTCAAATATTCGAACGATATGATTTTCACAAAGCAAATGAGAAATATTTTTAAATAATAACTTTGCTTTTACTGTAAATTGATTTATTTCAGCTGCAATTTATTTTTTCAAACTTTGACACATATTAATTGCTGATATTAACATCAATGGTTTATTCTTTTACATAATAAGCAATTCAACAAAAAAGTTAATTCGATACTGAAAATAGTCAGCTGACTGCAACTTGAGTTAAGTCGAGTTTTATCAATCCAAGGTATAAATTTAATTTTTAGTAATCATCATGGTAGTCTCTTGCATGGAATAATCATATTTGTGGAATGTATACCAAGTTAAGCCATCTGCGTATTTGATCTGTTTTCCATGATAGTAAGTACGACCATTTAGATCACCTAAATGACAACAACCATACCACCAACCTCCGGTTGCACAATTGGCTGTAGCACATTTATCGTTGTCCCTATCTACTGTCGAAAAGTATGAGAGGTTTTCATGTAGGTATAGGGAATCTCCTGAAAATATAGCGATTCCGTTGTTAGTTTGGCCCTTACTTTCATTATAACAAATAGGAGAAGTTTTGATGTAGGTATAGTGAATCTCCTGAAAATATAACGATTCTGTAGTTAGTTTGGCTCTTTCATTATCAAATATACTGAACCGAAAACTTAAAGTTTTTGGAGAGAATTTACCGAGCCAAGAAAAACCTGTTTGTCCAAAGTCACACAAGGTAATGCATTCAGTTGTAATGAAGTAGTTTCCTCTTTACTCTTAATTTACTAGTTGAATATTGCAAAAGAAACACGACAAAATCGTGTTTCCTCTACAGAATCTGACAAGGCAGCTGATGCTTACTCTACCGTTCCAAATGATCTCATTGGTGATTTTTAAATGACTACATAGTGTTTATCTTTTTGTGTGTCCCCCATGTATCACTTTTCTTACTATAAAAACTAGTGTTTTTTTTCAAAATTTCCGCCTGATGACTTTTGCTTGTTGCTGTGCGACTTCGAACTTAAAAAAAAGAGAAGGAAAAAGTTATAAGAAAGTCCATCCTTTGCAAGTGATCATGAAAATATTTGTGTTTCCTATTTTTTTGTGTTTTAAAATTCACATACCTGCATCTCCTGAATACGAACCAACATGTAGTCTATATTTATGTGCCTCATCCTCTACCGTAAATGTTCCATAGTTTGCATATTTTGTAACACGTGACCAATCTGTTAGCTTTATTCTTAGTTTATGTTTAGCGTATGTTGTTAATTGGTGTATTGCGTCATTTCCTACAAGACATAGAGTGTTCTTAGTAAGTGTATAGTAGGATTTTGACGGTCATTGCAACCATTTATATTGTTTGCTTTGGAAAGCTTTAAAAAAGGAAAACTATCAGATGTATACAATAACAAAATACCGAAGATGCTGTTAATTTGGATTCTGCATATGCGAATTTCGACAACTTATGTCTCTTCAGTGCAGTTAAAATCAAAATATTTGGAAATACATATACCGAAATATATGTAAAGGCTGATAGAGAACAAATTACCAATAAGATCTAAATCGAAAACTCAAAACCAGCTAAGGACAGAACTATGGAAGAGGGAGAAACTCCTTAGTTTTGTACAAAATTTTGTAAAATTTAGATATTGCAAGTTTCCTGATAAAATCGGTTTTCGGGCGGTCACCAAAGTACTGGCTACTGGGTTGTTGAATGCCCTCGGGAATACAAATGGACTACAGCGACTGGGTCCATATCTTTTGATTGCAATCGCTAACTAAATCTTATCAAAAAGCAGAATATATGCTAACGGAACAATTTCTGCAAAACAGTGACAGATTTTTTTTGGATTTTTGCAAACCCATTTATATGTTTTAATCATTGATTGGCAAGAAAACTAATTAACATCGCGAAGCATTTTGAGGCTGAATATGATTTATTTCTTTTTTATCTTATAAAACCCGAGGAAATGTTGCGGTTTTTTTATCTTATTTATTTTTATATTTTGTATTTTGGAAAAGAAAACCGTTGCCACTGCTTACTCTGCAATACTTATTTTTAAGCCTGAAATTTCTGTAGTATCCTACTACTTCGGTACTGACAATATCTAAATTTTGCAAGATTTTGTATAAAACTAAGGAGTATCTCCCTCAGGCATAGCTCTGTCTTTTGCTTTATTTTGGCTTTTCTATTTAGACCATTTTAGTTATTTGTTCTCTATAAGATTTAACACGTTTTTTTTTATTAATGGACTTCCAAATGTTTTGGTTTGATCTGCACTGATGAGACATTAGTTGTCGAAATGCGGATATGCAGAAAACAAATAAACAGTAACTTCGGTATTTTGTTATTTTACCAATGCATATGAAATCAAAATATGATATCAGATATCAAAAAGATAATGAATAACAAAATACCGAAGTTATTGTAAATTCATTTTCTACAAATTGTCAAATTTCGACAACTTATGTCTCTTCATTGTAGATCAAATAGAAATATTTGAAAGACAATAAACCATTTTTTTAATTTAATAGATCAATAGATAATAATCCAAAAAGGTCTAACTGGAAAGCCAATAACAGCTAACAGCTAAGAACAGAGCGATGTAAGAGAGAGAGAGAGAGAGAGAGAGAGAGAGAGAGAGAGAGAGAGAGAGAGAGAGGCTCCTTGGTTTTAAGCAAAATTTAGGAATATCAGAAAAATAGAAATATCTGAAAATGGAAATAATGACTATCAGAAAAATAGAGATACTAGAAATTAAAGCAAAAATTTTAAGATCTTAGATATTGAAAATTTCATAAGAAAATCGTTTTTCGGGTCAGCAGCGAAGTTCTGACTACAGAGGTGGTGAATACTCTAGGAGAGTAAAAGTCCACCAGTCGATCCAATGGTAATAAATAAACAAAATACCGAAGTTTTTGTAAATTTATTTTACCGCAAAACGCCTTTTTGACATTATGACTCTTCAGTGCAGATCAAATCGGAATATTTGGAAGAACATAAGCCATTTTTTTAAATCTGATAGAGTACAAATAATTAAAAAGATCTACATGGAAAACCAATAACTGTTACGGACAGAACTATGCAAGAGGGAGATACTTCTTAATTTTAAGCAAAATTTAGGAATATCAGAAAAATAGACATAAAAATAGAGATGCCTGAAAAAAAAGATAATAAATATTACAAAATTGACATAAAAATACAGAAAAATAGATTTATAAGAAAACAGAAATGATAAATGTTGATTTCTTCATTCATTGCTGTTTATTTTTCATTATCAAACACTCACCTAACCAAAACTCTCCAGTTGCTGAACCAAATCCCTTTTTATAGGTATTCCAGTTTTGTGTAAAATTGACAGATCCGTCAAATCTTCTTTGTATGACCTTTAACATTGAAATGAAAATATATCAATACTTTCAAAATATATAACAAAAGTTCAACATGAAGAAATGAAAGGAAACTGGGTAAATGCACAAAGAATCAATCCAAATACATGATAAAGTCAAGCCGATGAAACAACACCAACGCTTTAATTTTGCCCTTCATCTTGAAGTGGCATGGGGCCCTAAACAATTAGCAAACACTCTTACCAAAAAGAAAGTTAAAGTCGGCCCTTAGCACCGACTTGAGCGGAATTAACTTGATAGATGTCAAACAATACTAAACCCAGGTTTTGCTAATCCATATGCATGATCGTCAAAAAAACAGAAAGATATCAGGCAAAAAACTCTTTTAAACGCTGTAATCAGTTACCCGACAAAAGGACCCAAAGATAATACAGCACAAAAAACGACCACTAAGTACTGATCGAGTTAATTGTTAAAAACTTTGAGAGATCGGGTGATTTGGACATCAATATAACTAAAGGGTCAGAATTATAGCTTCCTTTTTTTAAAAGTAAAGCTGTCAAATTCTTAAAGTGTATTTATATAGAGAGAGCATACACATCACTCCACTAGATTCCTGGCCCTGTCAAAAACGGACCCAATTAGGACTGTAACGTCTTTAATAAAATTTTCAAGATATCAAAATATTAAGAGAGGAGACCATTTATCACAGTCATGATTTCTTTACCGTTTTTTTTTTATTTGTAAACATATAACATATCGTTTGGCTGTCAAAATGTATTTACATATAAATAATTGTATAATTACCTTATGTAATAACGAAAATTAGTTCCATGTCTGCGATCGTGATAATGAATATGTTGCTTTTAATGGATCATTACACTTTAAAAGGGGCTATTCTATGCAATAATCTCACATTCTCAATTGTAAATGCTTAAAAGACATACTTCAACTGATATGTTTACTGGAATCACTTTCAACAAGTCTACCTTACTCATCATCACAAAATACTCATCCAGCGATCAAACAGAAGATTTATTTACAGATGCTGGGTAGCAGACGATTGAATTGATGAGTCGTGTTTGATAAACCTGTTCTATCAATGACACTAACATACCAAAATGAACACTAAAGGCTTTTAATATTTTTCCAAATGTTGACAATTTATTCCGCGTTTTCTAACTACTAAGTATTACTCCATTGACATGCTAACAAATTTCCCAAATTTTGTTACGTAAACGATACAATATCTTATAGAGATGAGCGTGTTTACTGTCAATAAATACCCCATTCATATTTTCACAAAACAATGTACAAGACTTTTTTAAACGCTTTTACTTGTATACTAGGGTTGAATAAATAAAAGTGACAACAAAACTCCGAATCGATCAAAGGGAGAGACCAGTAAGGAAAATCTGCATAACATACGACAGAATCAGGGAAACAACCAATATATAACGTCATATTCCCGACTTGTAAAGGGTATTTCATAAATAAAATGGTGGGTTAAACCGGTTTAATGATGCGTCAACCTCCCGCTTATATGACTACTAACTATAGCTTCTGTGTGCCCAGATTGTGTTAAATATTGTCAAAACATTGAATTTTTTTTTACACAGGTGAAATGTTTTTGTCGTACAAGCTTTGTCTCATACAGCTTAAATGTTTTTGTCGATCGGTGCACAAATCACACTAAAGTGGCATAAAGAGAGAGCTCAAAAAAGAAGCCAAAACTTAAACAAAACCATCTTCAATAAAATTGGAAATGAATATTTATCAATCAAATATGGATATCGTCCTATAAATTTCTTGAGAAAAACTATTAAAATACAATGTATTTACTATCCGTCGAGTTTGCTTGTTTACTCACCATCATCAGCACAGCGCTTAGGTTAGTGGTAATATTCTGACCCGTTTAATGTTCAACGATACGACAAAGGTTGGTGTTAATGGTTCCACTAGTTTATTCACCTTTCATACATGAACAGCTATTTTCATGACTTGATTTGTTTATTTCTCGTCAAAATATTTAGAATTAAAAAGATTAAGCTTACTCCTCCCTTCCCTACCAACAAAGGAAGTTTCATGTTTCCATCTATTCCCCATGGATCGGAGCTTTTATTACTGAATTGTTTTACTGACCGTCCAGATACCAATACATAAAACTTTCACGGCTTGACTTGTTCCAAAGGGGTAAATAGTTCGAACTGCAGTACCACTTATTCCTTTGATATCAGAGCATTCTCGTGGTCTTTGCACTGCAATAGACAAATATAATTAATCTTTTAGAGTTTATTGGACATTTATCGATGATATCCACTTAAAACGGTGCTAGAGACCGTCTTAAACTTGCTATGAGGTTTTAGCGAAGCTCATAGTTGAAAGCCTCATGGTGACTTCAAGATGATGAACAACAACAAAAGCTTTGCTCCATTGTTTGGTTTTACAATGTATTTGTAGGGATTTTGTTTTATGTACATTTACTCCATAATTTCATTGATTATTGAATAAAATGCATATTAAAATTGATAAATAATGGGATCACATGCCCCCGCGCAAGGTGAAAATTGGAGTGCCTTTTCTTAGGAATGTAATACATACATGATGCCTCCGAAAAATATAATTTGTCGATGTTCTGGATGAAAAACGCCAATAATGTTGAGTTCACAATTTTCAAAAATATCTACAAATCAAAATAGTGTCTACATGCATATCTTTTTAAATATGTGGTAATGATCTTCGAAACGAAAACTTTATAGCATTTAAAACTGCTATAGACCATGTGCCGTCTATTACTCCATTCACAAAAATGTGCTTAAGCTCAAAAATGTATATTTAAAAAAAAACCTTACATATGCACATCTTCAAAACTTATATGAACAAATAGTCTGCAAAGCAAACAAATAAATCCTGAAATAAAAACTGCAGGAGGAAAAGCCTTGACAATCATTGTCATAGAGGAGGGCATACGCATTTAAATGTATTTAATACCAAAAGCTGTGAAAAATTAAGTCAATGTCAATGTCGATATCAATGTCAAAAATTGAGAAAAAAATGTTGTCAATATGAAAAGATGAGAATAAAAAAATCAGGTCAGTATTAAAAGTTGAAAATCAAAAAGTCAATGTCAAAATCAATACCAAAAAGCCATAAAACAAGTGTCGCCACAATATAAAAAAATGTAAAAAAAATAGTCAGTATCAAAACTTGTAAACAAAATGTAGTCAGTATCAAAAATGATGTGAAAACTTTAATATTGATATTTTGTAAAAAAAAAATAATAAAAAAAAATGTCGGCAATGTCAATAGGTGAAAAAGGTTAGTCAGTGCCACAAATTCAAAAATTAAGTGAAAATATTAAAATCATAAAAAAATTGTCAGTGTGAAAAGTATAGTCAATATCAAAAGCTGTAAAAATGTTCGCCGTTCTTACGGGAGAAACACTTATAAATTAACTCTTTTAGCCGAGATTTCATTTGTTCATGAGGAATGGTAGTGTATAAAATGTGGAGAAGTCAAAAGTTTTAATGTTGTTATAATGTGATAATGATCTAGATATTAAGATGTCACACGGATCTTTAGAGTTGTTTAATATCCACATTTATATGCCCAACTCTTTGAAAAGCTAGTATATCAATTTTTAACTACCTCTTTTACGGCTGTCAAGTAACTAAATACCGAAGTTACTGTAAATTTTTTTTTTCTGCATATGCGCATTTCGACAACTTATGTCTCTTCAGTGCAGATAAAATATAAACGTTTGGAAGACCATTTTCCAAAGATGTTTAAAAAGTGATAGAGAACAAATAACCAATATGATCTAAATGTAAGGTCAAAATCAGCTAAGGACAGAGCTTTGCATGAGGGAGATACTCCTTAGTTTTCAACAAAATTTACACAAATTCAGATATTGCAAGGTTCCAAATAGAATCGGCTTTCGGGTCAGAACCGAAGTACTGACTAATTGGCTGGTGAATACCCTCGGGGACTAACAGTCCACCAGCAGAGGCATCGACCCAGCGGTAACAAATAACTAAATACCGAAGTTACTGTAAATTTATTTTCTGCATATGCGCATTTCGACAACTTATGTCTCTTCAGTGCAGATAAAATCTAAACGTTTGGATGACCATTATTCCAACGATGTTCAAAAACTGATAGAGAACAAATAACCAATTAAGGTGGAGGTTAACGGCTTAGATATAGGTTTTGTAGAACATTTGGCAGATCCAGCGATGTACCGTTGCTTATGCGGGCATTTGTGTAATTTTGGTACCAAGTACAAGGAAGGAAGGTCAGTTTCTTCATCTTTAGCTGATTAGTTGATATCCCAAAAGACAGGAAAACAGATTTATGGTTCTTTATTATTTACTCCTCAGAGTAGTAGGTGTGTAGGTTGGATTGCCATGGGTATATGATCAGTTCTTTCTTTAAACATTCTATGTAATGATTTTTATATATAAAAATGTTATTTGGGGCCTAATCTACCGGAACTACGACATATTTGTCATGAATGGAGGAAAATATCTAACAACATCGGCATTTTTGAAAATGAATAATGCTTCAGTATTCATTCACAAGTCAATATCTGGTTACTGATACAGCTACAAATTGATTATGAAGTATTTTTTTTTATCTTTAGCCTACTAAATGAAATAAATGGGACAACAGAAAACATCTACAATGACCGAAAATTATAATTGCATGCCATAATCTGCTAAGGAACTACACAGGAAAAACACAAATAAGCCAATTACAAACGTAAACAACAATAGGAACTCAGGACAGCCGGATTTGGTACCAGTACTAGCAAAAGCCAGTGGTAGGGTTAAACCGATTTATGGTTACCCAAACTTCCCCTTTATCTGTCACGTATCCCTGTAGTATAATAAACATGCGTATAAAATCCAATACAGGTAGACTACTAACTCCATGACCACAATCTTGACAGGAGAGAATATGACAATACTTAATTTTGAAAGATGGGTTGAGGGCACTCGCCGTTAATATTTAAAAACACTGTAAGCCATACCTGTTGATCCAGCTGGACACTGGGAGTTACATATATTACCAGTACAACAAGTGTGACAGTTTGATCCTTGGTTCTGTGTAAATGCTGCACACTTCAACGAAAACAAAAGAGAGAACTTAACATAAATTACATCATGTTTGCAGGATTAATTTGTAAGGAGATTTGTGACTTAAACGATTGCAGATGACTTCCCGTATCATGTTTTTGAGATCGCATACCACATTGACTTCCTTCAAGGTGAGACGCAATTAGACATACTCCGTTGTGGACTAGAGCAAGGTATACAACTTTTATACGCCTTTGCAACGTGTTGAGGTATTGTTTTTAACAAGTTTTTCATTATTGACCCAAACATTTGAAAAGCTTACATATTAGATACAATGAATAATTGTGATATCTAAGCAAGACCAAAGATGTAAATATAGTTCTTGATGAAAAAAAAATTCTAAAACTTACAATCATTTTCTCTAAATCCTATATTCAAAAAGTAAAGATGTTATACATGTGTTTTGTAAATATATTTTACGCCAGATCATTCCCGATTTACCAATAAACCTATTGCAGTTGTCAAAATTTAAAATTTATCAACTTTACATCTAAAGTGTCAAAGTTACTGTACAACGCCCCTTAAGTGTCATTCATTTGTCTTAATTTTTTTTTCTTTTCAAATCAAGAGAATCACTTTAAAGTCATCTAATCAGTTACATATATATTTCTTATAGTTAAGGAAGCTCTTCAAATGTGTGTTTGAAATTGCAATACTGCGGAACTCGATAACCAATCACAGTGACGATTAAACTTGCTTTTTGTTTCAGCGATAGACTAGTATTATTTTCGCAAATTTTGAAACTTTACAGAAAAATCAATTTAAATGCGTCAATGGGAACTAATGTAGGGAAGGAAGGACGGGCGGTCAGACAATACAGAGAATCAAATATCTAGTCCGACATTTTCAAGGACAGGTTATAATGAAAAAATTGACAAATAGATAAGACATAGTCTCTTTTCCTTAGACATAAGCTATCTCTTTGATAACAATTTTTTGGAAAGCGTCAAATGCAATCAAAACAATTATGAAACATGTTTGACTATGTGATTTAAGGAGTTTTGAAAGTTGGGTTTATAATCTCTTTTCATTGTACAGTACAATAACAAATTTTTCTATTCAATCTGCGTTCTTGTGGAAAAATTTACTTTTCCATTAATTATTTCAGAAATGTTATGTTATCCTGCAAGATCAATCCTGAAATGTAAACATTTAATAAAATATCAGAAAATAACAAAATTTGGAGTGACGTTTTGACTCTAGAAATGTGAACAAATATAGCCTTGGTTGACAGGTTCAAGAAACTCGATTTGTATCACTAGAAATAAGCTATGATTGTAATTAAAACAAATATTTTCAACCAAATGCTTTAAGTATTAGATACAGTTGGTCTCTTATCATATTCGAGGGACGTATGTCCAGAGAATATTATAAGAAACCCACTGTATCTGATTTACATAGGAGTTATAAATAATAATTTCGTGTCATCTTTTCAATTAATGAAATTAACAGGACGAAGTCAAAGATGCCATGCGATCAACTATTTAGAAACTTATCTTAATTGTTAAAATTTAATTGTCACTTATCAGTAGAACTGTCAATAACCTGCAAATTTCACTGATAAAAGATAACTATCCTATGAAAATAATCTTACCGCGTCTTTCCGTTTACATCCAGCGGTCCAACCAATAGTGCCACCTAATCCTAGCTTTGCTGACTGAAGAAAACACGCCTGAAATTGAAACATTTTGATTTTTTATGTAGAAAATGGTGCAGAATTTGCAATCTTAAGACGATGTTTTGTGCTTGATAGATAAAGATATAGTTAATTAATAAAGCCTTTTCTATATTAATTTTATTGAACGTGGACAGAAGATCATTAGATTGTCTTATTCTGTAATGAAAAAAGCATCCATGACGTAAAAGGAGATGGATGTAGCGTTGCTCGACATTAAGAAAATGAATTCCACTCAAACAGGTGCTACGGGTGTCTTAATGTAGTAGACCCTGGGTAAACCAAACATTTTCTACACAGTCAATTTTCTTTAAATTTGCAGTATTAAAAAATTAAGTACCAATATATTTCTGGAAAAAGTTTTGAAAACTTTCACCGTGAGATTTTTAATTCATAGAAACAGAAACATCCCTATATTCTGTTCAGTACCATGAAGCGTATACTACTGCACTATAGATGTATAAAAAATGGCATAAAAAGTCTATAAATTGCCAAACTTTTTCATAGAAACATGTAGACCTAAATCTGAGAGAATAATGATCATAAGCAAGCATTAAGCATTGACTTGCAGTAGAAATGAAAATATGTTGTCAAAACATTGCTGAAAACACAACTTTCTGGATGAAAATCCTAACATTCAAAATTAACCAAAAACTGGGAAATTAAAGGGCCCACCAAACACAAAACTTATATCAAATTTTATAAAAATTTACCGTACCAATTTTCACAATGGTGGGAAAACTGCCTAAAAAGTCTTAATATTCCTTATTTCTGAACTTCTTAAAGTCAGGCAGAAAGAATTACCTCCCTTTTCAAAAAATTGACTTTCATTTATTTTAATATTTTAAGATGCCATTTAGAACCTTGGTATTGTAATGTAAGCACTTTGAATAATTTTATAAAAGTAGTGCAGTTTCATCATAACATGAAAATTTTATTTCTATTTATGATAGACATTGTAAATCTTTTGTTTTATTCATACCAATCAAAACAAGTTATTTGTGTGCAGAAAAGGGAGTTATCTCCCCCTACCCCGGGTCTACTACCTTAAACTTACTGTTAGTATTTGCAAATTTCATCGTCGGATCCCTCATGGTGACTTCAAGATAAAGAACAACAATAAAAACGTTGCTCCATATTGGTTTGCCGTTTTTTTCTTTGTAGAGACTTTGTCTCATGTGCATTTACGGCGAATTTGATTGGCGCATACTAAAATATTCGAGTTGGATACGGAATTGACTTGATTTTCAAGCCGAAATGTTCTTTTACAAGCTTTTCATTATGACGTCGTAATAAATTGACACTTTCCCGCGAATTATCTCCCTTTTGTCGTAAATATTTTCTATTTTGGCATTTTAGTATTTTGAAGCTATTGGAACGATGCCACTGCTGGTGAACCAGAGTTCCCCGAGAGTATTCACCACCCCAATAGCAAGACTTGTCTGACATGAAAAATTTACCATGTATTTTATACAAATTTACTGTTTATCAAAATTCCTTGAAAATACTGAGGCTTTATTTCGTGTATTGCACTCGGTCGATGTCCTTGGTACTGATTTGGCCTCCTATTTCGATAATTTTTGGTAATGAGTACTTCTTTTTTTCCTTCTTTTGGATTATGGCTATCAATATCATTTGATTCTAATACTGGTGATGAGAGGTTGCTCCTTGAAACACGTGTACAGCATAACTAAATTTACTATTTATTATGCAGATTTGGTATTTAGTATTTGTAAAATACATAAAATATCTCTCTTAATCAAACGGCGACATATAATTTTTTCAGCTCAACAGATAGCTAAAGTGTATCTCCTTCAAATATCAACAAATTAAAAAAAATCTATCTAATATTTATTTCCCAAGAACGCTAAACAATAGGCATGTTCTCAGGGTTCCCTATATACTACTGAAAAATACTGAATTCGGCCCAATTTTCAAAGCCTGTTAACAGGCAAAGATGATCAGCGATATATCATTTTTATTTTATTTTTTGAATATATGAGTTAATAACTACACAATAAATTCAGTCTGAAATTTTGTATTAGGTTCGAATGTTTTGAACTGTCTTTAATTTACAGTAAGTTTTAATTTACAATAAGTTTGGTATTCAGTTATTTGTATAAACACTTTGATTGGAAATGTCGGTTTCCTATAACATGATAACCAAAAACTACTTCACATATGTGTATAACTTTAATTCTAGCCTTTGTTTACACAAAATAATGACATTTGTTTTATCTATAACATGTATAACCCACCTCGTCCTCATTACACAGCGTTATTGTATTACATGTATCCGGCCCTTGCTCTGATTGACATTCGAAACACAACGTGCCTCTGTTAAGATTTAAAGCTGAAATTATAGAAATTAAATGAAAACAGCTAATATATTGTATACTATTAGTACCAAATGTGTGTAAAAAGCGAAAAGCAAGTACGAGATATGATACATTTGTTACCCAGCAATCTTAAACATTGAATGGGGGGAATAACTTCTCATCTTGTAAAATTCGCATTTTTTTTTCTATTAAAGGTGGGTGCCACACCCATATCATATATAATAAAAAACACAGAAGTTACTGTGAAGTTCTGCATATGCTAATTTCGACAACTTATGTTTCATCAATGCAGATAAAATCAATACTTTTGGAAAGTGATGACCGGGAAATGTGTAAAAGTTGATAGAGAACAAATTGCAAATAGCATCAAAATAGAACAACCAAAATCAGTTAAGGAGAGGGCTATGCTCGTGGGATACTCCTTAGTTTTAACTTTAGATTTGCAAGTCTTGCCAGCACCGAAGTACTGTCTAATGGGTTGGTCAATACCCTCGGGACTAACACAGACAGTCTGCCCAGTATACATGTGCTTTACTTCACTGTTCTTTACTCCTTTCGTAACTCATATGAGTATGTGAGTACTTCATCCGAAATCTATTAAAATGTACATTATATTGACAAACATAAAAAATACCTTGAATTAACCAAAACATATGCAATAATTCCCTTTACAAAACTGGCAGTAGCCAGAAGTACAAACATAGGCTAAGGAAAAAAATAAGGATGAAAATGCTTAAATCAAGTTTGAATACTCTAGTTTTAGTAACGGTCTTACCAACACCAACAATCCTTTTAATATAATAAGAAACAATTAGAAATATACAATATATCGTTTTAATCAACTTTACCTGATTAAACAGGACACTGATAAAGTAGAGGATGACATTTCTGTTCGCTAGTTTTACTTTAAAGTATGGTTACTTAGAAATAATATTTGTTTTGTGTTTGTAAAACACATAAAGAGTCGCAATGTGGCTATGGAGGCCTATGCTGGTGGACTTTTGGTCCCCGAGGGTACTCATCAACCCGGTGCTGACCTGTAAATCGATTTATTTTTAACCTTAAAATATCTGAATTTTACAAGATTTTGTTTTAAAAACTAAGGAGTATCTTCCTCATGCAACAGCTCTGACCTTACCTGAATTTTTGCTTTTCTATTTAGATCCGAATGGTTATTTGTTCTCTATTAGCTTTGACACGGATTTCGGTTATAAATTTCCAAATGATTTGATTTGATCTGCACCGAGGAGACCTCAGTTGTAGAAATGCGCATATGCAGTAACTAAATTAACAGTAGCTTCGGTATTTTGTTATATTGTTCAGCAATTTGCAAAAATACACATTTATACATATATGAAAGATGTGCAAAGCATAAATGAAATGCATCAATATACTATGCACCCTTTAAATGTCCTCAATGTATGTCAAATTCTCTAAAGAAAAAAAATTCAAGTTCAGAAGTGTCTACTGTTATGAAAAATGCACAAAAGTCAATTCTGGGCACAGGTATTTATTCAATATATGTGCAAATGATAATCTAATAGTGAACCTCAAAATACAAACAAAGGCTTAGATGCCATCAATCTTCAAAATAAACATGTTACCGCCAAGATATCACTATACTTTCAAGACCAATATATATATCTTATATCTTATATCTTACACATATACTAAACCAATTGCAACTAACATCTTCAACCACAAACGGGTATTGCGGGATGTCCAAATTGATGACTTCAAATCAAAACCACATGATTGTTCTTGTCTCTCTTCCCCATTTATGTACGCTCCTGCTGGTCACGTTATTACAGGGGACCTCAACATCGTAGGCAATGAGAAACTACGTGATCTCTTCACAAAAGGTCCAAAATATCGTGAACCCAACCCATCAATTGGAAACATAACTTTAACATATTGATGGACACAGTTGAGGAATACGCAAAACAATTGGCTAAGAGAGAGAGAAGGAAAAGGTTGAAACACTGTCCGACTGGATCAAGTCCATAAAGTTATTGATTGTAGCTCGAATGAGGCACCTAAAGACAACCATGAGCCCCAATTCAAAAAGTATATTTGATGATCCCGAGGTAGAAAAAACATTGTCCTTCCTCCATGGCAATTATGTCATCGCACCAGCTGACAATGCCCAAAACAACATCACATTTATCTGCAAAAGACAGTACATTGACTGCTTAATGAAGGAGATTGGAATTGACAATTCATTTGGCAACCCCGCATACAGACCCTCAACTATACCAGGGGAGGACATACTAAACAATCACAAATCAGTATTATCTTCCTTTGGTATCAGTTTGAGTGAAGAGAACAACCTGCCTTGTGTCTACTGGGTATACACAAGGCATTTGT